>JACMZG010001911.1:6406453-6480191 GCA_018340805.1 Microvelia longipes | reverse complement strand
AAACTTTTTTAGCATTTCATAAAAATATAATACTATTAAAAAATCGGGTACGGGGTCCTGGAACTTTTCCTCATGACATAGGATTCGCTACGCTTCATCCTCCCTTCTTTCATCGCTTCGCTCATCTTTTAGTAGTAAATAAATCCGTTCATTCTCAGCGGTCACCATACAGCATTGACCACGCTCAATGCTGACTCATTATTGCAGGTTACTGATGTCAAAAAAATTATTTCCAAATAGCACAATACATACAGTCTATCGACTACTTTAAAAATCTTGACAGGTCAGTTTAGCACCACGAGTCTTGAGAAAAAAATCCCTGCAAGATGGAAGGGATTAGGTATACATTGAAAAAACAAAAACAAATCGGGATATTTTACCCGTACTTTCTAGGCGATTTTTTAAAATTTTTTGTGTAGTTTTTATTATACTATCTTTATGATTAATTTAAAAGTAGTTTGTAAAAATGTAAACTAAAGAGAACCACAAACAGTGAATGATTGCTGGGAAGGAAGTTATTTTCCTACAGTGGTTATGGTGGTAGGGAGAGAGGGGTGGGCAGCAGCTTCTGATTGGTCAATCCCCAAAATACTTATGGTCCTTGGGGGATTTTTAACTAAACGATAGACTGTATAGACTGATTTGGTGCAAAGTTTTAACTCTCTAGCATACACACACAGACAGTTAAACTTTGTTGAAAACTACTCAGGAGGTCCTAAAATCACCTGAAACGAATAAATCCGGTTTCAGATTTTTTTTGCAAACACATAACTTTTCCTATATACCTAGAGCATAAATGAGGAAAAGTAAAATTAAGACTCATAACAGTAAGGTTTTAAAAGTAAAATAATTAACAAAATTTAATATTAAAGAAAATGGGAGAGAACAAATATTACCAAGATTATTTTGTCCATAATTAATAACAAATGTACTCACTATTAATAATACTAATTAATAAAAAAGTTGAAGCATGAATAAAAAGATGAATCACTTGATAGCAAATAATGGTCCGAGTCGGAATTAGAATCTGAAACAAAGCAAATTATTAATTAGACACATAGTATAATAAGGAAATTGTTATGCCTCTACTTAGTAAACTACACTTACGCAGATACAATTCAAATTATGTTTCAAATGCTATGCACACAGGGATTCAATCATATACGGTTTAACAGGAAATCGTATACGATACGCATCTAATAGGATCTGGTTCTAGCACGGTATTTGTTTAGTCGATCGAGTCAGATGACATCATAACAGATCTCCTCAAAACATCATGTCTTTTATTGTAAAGGTTCACTTAGGAAGTTTAAAACAAAAAATATATTTAATTAAATTGTGATTTCTTTGCATAATAATAAAGTTACACTAAAAAAATTATACTTGAAAAGTTAATTGATGAAAAACGGTAATACTAAAGAGAAATAATAGGTCGACGAGAAGGATATCTGTTAAATACGATCGCCTTGAAGGTACATAGAGAGTATCAAGGGATCAATCTAGATTCCATCTCCCTAGTTCTAGCGTATCGGACAGGATTTCCTTTACATGGTTCTTACAGCATATGTACATAATATGTATGTAACCGTATTTAGAAACCGTACTTAATAAATAAATCATTTAAAATTGGCCATAACTTATATAAATAGTTATCATCTATAAACTGAGGTGCCAGACCCTTACCCTTCGGTGTCAAAGGTCAAAATATACAATAAGGTAAAATAAGGATACAATAAAAAGTAATATAAGTACTGCAGTGAATACAATATGTAAGTAGTTCATGAATTTGATTAATAAAACATTTACGACATCCAATCTAATCTTGAATGCAGCAACCATTTTGTTTCAAACTAATAAATTTATAATTATCACAGCATCATTTAGAGGCAGAGACAGATAAAATGTCTTTATCACATTTATTTATGGTACATGAAATTGCACCATTCACATATGTAAGCAAGTGGTAAATTTAAAAAAATGTATAGGAAATAAGATATAAACTAAGTAATAATTACCTGTAAGGTTAAAATTTTGGATAGAGCTTTTTTAAGAACAGCATTAGCTATTCCTGGGAAAAAATAATCTTCAGTAAAATAAGCACCACAAACTCTTCTGCTATTTTAAACTAACAGTGGATCTATTTGCTCAACTTCTTCAATTCTTAAAACTTACACCCATTTCCGCAATCGAAATTTCTCCCTCACAGGACGAGAAAACCTAAAATCATAACGTTAGGGTACGATAGCTTAAAGTCAGATCAAAATCCCAACTACGTAAAAAACCCAGGTTCATTTACAAAATACTTCAACATGTGACATTCCGGTTTAGTATTCTACACTGCTGGATTAGTATTTTATTTAAAAAATTGCCATTACAAAGCCACGGAAACCAAAAACAGAGTACAAAAACATTTCTTTTATTTTTCTATTCAATAGATCTTATGTAAAAACTAAAATAACAACAAAATAAATAAAATAAAAAGTTTTATAAAAAATTGAAACATCGCGAATACCAAGTAAAATTATTTACCTACAAAAAAGACAAACGTCTTGTTTTTTATGTCTAGCAAGAAATGTAATTTATTTACAACTTACGTTATTGACACTAGTTGTATGTCACAATCAGTACTTGAAAACGAACACTGATAATTTCAATGCTTAATTAACTTGTAACATACATAAGCAAGAAACCAACGTAGGCCAAATATTAACAATAAGTCACTTTATTGAACTTACTTCAAAAACACATTGTTGCAAGACAATAAATGTCATATATTTACAACGTACGTCATTGACACTAGTTGTACGTTACAATCAGTACATAAAAACGATTATTGATCATTTCGATGCTCCAATAACTTGTAACATACATAAGCAAGAAACAAACGTAGGCCAAAATATTAACAATAAGTCACTTTATTGATACTTACTTCAAAAACACATTGTTGCAAGACAATAAATGTCATTATTTACAACGTACGTCATTGACACTAGTTGTACGTTACAATCAGTACATAAAAACGATTATTGATCATTTCGATGCTCCAATAACTTGTAACATACAAAAGCAAGAAACCAACGTAGGCCAAAATATTAACAATAAGTCACTTTATTGATACTTACTTCAAAAACACATTGTTGCAAGACAATAAATGTCATATATTTACAACGTACGTCATTGACACTAGTTTTACGTTACAATCAGTACATAAAAACGATTATTGATCATTTCGATGCCAATAACTTGTAACACATAAGCAAGAAACAACGTAGGCCAAATATTAACAATAAGTCACTTTATTGATACTTACTTCAAAAACACATTGTTGCAAGACAATAAATGTCATATATTTTACAACGTACGTCATTGACACTAGTTGTACGTTAAAATCAGTACATAAAAACGATTATTGATCATTTCGATGCTCCAATAACTTGTAACATACATAAGCAAGAAACCAACGTAGGCCAAAATATTAACAATAAAGTCACTTTATTGATACTTACTTCAAAAACACATTGTTGCAAGACAATAAATGTCATATATTTACAACGTACGTCATTGACACTAGTTGTACGTTACAATCAGTACATAAAAACGATTATTGATCATTTCGATGCTCCAATAACTTGTAACATACATAAAGCAAGAAACCAACGTAGGCCAAAATATTAAAAATAATCACTTTATTGATACTTACTTCAAAAACACATTGTTGCAAGACAATAAATGTCATATATTACAACGTACGTCATTGACACTAGTTGTACGTTACAATCAGTACATAAAAAACGATTATTGATCATTTCGATGCTCCAATAACTTGTAACATACAAAAGCAAGAAACCAACGTAGGCCAAAATTAAATAAGTCACTTATTGATACTTACTTCAAAAACACATTGTTGCAAGACAATAAATGTCATATATTTTACAACGTACGTCATTGACACTAGTTTTACGTTACAATCAGTACATAAAAACGATTATTGATCATTTCGATGATCCAATAACTTTAACATACATAAGCAAGAACAACGTAGGCCAAAATATAACAATAAGTCACTTTATTGATACTTACTTCAAAAACACATTGTTGCAAGACAATAAATGTCATATATTTACAACGTACGTCATTGACACTAGTTGTACGTTAAATCAGTACATAAAAACGATTATTGATCATTTCGATGCTCCAATAACTTGTAACATACAAAAGCAAGAAACCAACGTAGGCCAAAATATTAACAATAAGTCACTTTATTGATACTTACTTCAAAAACACATTGTTGCAAGACAATAAATGTCATATATTTACAACGTACGTCATTGACACTAGTTGTACGTTAAATCAGTACATAAAAACGATTATTGATCATTCGATGCTCCAATAACTTGTAACATACATAAGTTTTTAGTTATACTTAAATGTGATAGGAATATAATTTTACATTTTTCAGGAATATGGTATGTAAAAATTGCAAGGATGATAAATGCTAGAAATGGAATATTGGGTTTATACTGTTTTATTAACTCTTTAAGTCAGCTTGACAAGGATTAAAGTAGGCGATGGGGTTTTTACGTTTATGGGCCTCTGTAATATTTTTCTGTGAATCAAACATCTGCTAGATAATTAGAGTAAAATGAAAAGACCTATGGGTAACCCCAAGACAATATTAGGGCCTCCTGATGAGGTATTCTTTATATTTAAAACTAAGCCCTTTTATTAACACGAAGTTTACAATAGTCTTAAAGTTAAGAATCCCAAGTTTATGAGGCTCTATTTTTATGTTAACAAAAGGGTATAGTTGGAAATATTTTATGACTACCTGATCAGGTAGTCATAATATTTTCTTGGGGTTATCCCTGAGTAACCATTTTGACTTTTTAGACTTTTCATAATATATATTAGATAATCCTTTCACTTTGGATTAAGAATGTTCACAGATATCCTGCTTTAAAACAGTTACACTGTAACTGTACAGAATATGAATGTAATTTTTTTAAATCCTTATGTGACCCACAGCAATCTTATTTGGCTAGATAGATATTGTGAAAATCAACTTACATTAGGTTGACATACTAATAATTGCATTACGCCTTTTATACTAATACATAAGATTCCACATCATATCACGACAATCTGGAATGTAGTATATTGGCCGAGGATTGGAAAACCAATATCGACACATCTGACAGAAATATATAAATACATCAGATCTGAGGATATTAATTCCCCCCCTGACCTAACTTCTTATTTGGGCCTAGCTGACCTATTTCATTGAAAGGAAGTATAAATGACCTAACAGAGTTCCTTCGCTCTAAGCGAATGCTGTCGAAGGTCAAAATGACTTCCTTATAAATAAAAATATGTACACTATAAACCTATTTTGACCTAGTAATAATATTTCAATATTTTGGACTTACCTCACCTATTTCATTGAAAGGAAGTATAAATGACCTAACAGAGTTCCTTCGCTCTAAGCGAATGCTGTCGAAGGTCAAAATGACTTCCTTATAAATAAAAAATATGTACACGTATAAACCTATTTTGACCTAGTAATAATACTTCAATATTTTGGACTTACCTCACCTATTTCATTGAAAGGAAGTATAAATGACCTCGCTTTAGCTCGCTGGCTTGCAAGAATAATAAATAAAATAGATTGATTAGAGGCTTGCTATGTTCGCTAAGTACCTTGAATGAATAATATGCAAATTAATATTACAAATTAATTATAATAATTACAATTTTATAATTAGTAATAAATGCTATATCATTTCACTAGTTGAAATTATACTAAAATGGTATTAAAATCGCTGCATGTTTATGGCAGTTAACTTATGAAATTATAGAACTTATTGACGTTGTTCAAAAATTACAACTGTATTATTAAATTACAGTATTTTTTAATTAAATAAAAAAATAACTTGTAACTGCAATATTTATACAAAAAACTATGAATAATATACCGATGCATATGAAATATTTATGAAATAGATAGCCATCTGTTATGTTTAAAGATAGTTTTAAAGTAGCTATGTCTGTTTAATTAAGGATTAAAAGATAAATTTCGTCCCTCTAGATAATATCCAAGTACACATGGAATGTGACTTAATTTATCCCCCCCTCCTGGCCTAACTCCTGGCTGGCCTTGTCTAAATCTGACACAAATAAAAATTAAATACTAATTTATTTATTAAGATTTTATTACAAACTAATTAACTATATATATATATATATATATATATATATATATATATATATATATATATATATATATATATATATATATATATAGTTAATTAGTTTGTAAAAAATCTTAATAAATAATTAGTATTTAATTTTTATTTGTGTCAGATTCAGACAAGGCCAGCCAGGAGTTAGGCCAGGAGGGGGGATAAATTAAGTCACATTCCATGTGTACTTGGATATTATCTAGAGGGACGAAATTTATCTTTTAATCCTTAATTAAACAGACATAGCTACTTTAAAACTATCTTTAGAAACATAACAGATGGCTATCTATTTCATAAATATTTCATATGCATCGGTATATTATTCATAGTTTTTTGTATAAATATTGCAGTTACAAGTTATTTTTTTTATTTAATTAAAAAATACTGTAATTTAATAATACAGTTGTAATTTTTGAACAACGTCAATAAGTTCTATAATTTCATAAGTAACTGCCATAAACATGCAGCGATTTTAATACCATTTTAGTATAATTTCAACTAGTGAAATGATATAGCATTTATTACTAATTATAAAATTGTAATTATTATAATTAATTTGTATTATTAATTTGCATATTTTCATTCAAGGTACTTTAGCAAGTGCAAGCCAGCGAGCTTAGGCTTTCTAAGTCCTTACTAGTCGTATATTTTTTATTTATATTTTGACCTTCGACAGCATTCGCTTGCGAAGGAACTCTGTTAGGTCATTATACTTCCTTTCGAATATTATTATTACTAGGAGGTTTATATGTACATATTTTTTATTTATAAGGAAGTCATTTTATTCGCTAGAGCGAAGGAACTCTGTTAGGTCATTTATACTTCCTTTCAATGAAATAGGTGAGGTAAGTCCAAAATATTGAATATATTACTAGGTCAAAATAGGTTTATAGGTGTACATATTTTTTATTTATAAGGAAGTCATTTTGACCTTCGACAGCATTCGCTTAGAGCGAAGGAACTCTGTTAGGTCATTTATACTTCCTTTCAATGAAATAGGTGAGGTAAGTCCAAATATTGAAGTATTATTACTAGGTCAAAATAGGTTTATACGTGTACATATTTTTTATTTATAAGGAAGTCATTTTGACCTTCGACAGCATTCGCTTAGAGCGAAGGAACTCTGTTAGGTCATTTATACTTCCTTTCAATGAAATAGGTGAGGTAAGTCCAAAATATTGAAATATTATTACTAGGTCAAAATAGGTTTATAGGTGTACATATTTTTTATTTATAAGGAAGTCATTTTGACCTTCGACAGCATTCGCTTAGAGCGAAGGAACTCTGTTAGGTCATTTATACTTCCTTTCAATGAAATAGGTCAGCTAGGCCCAAATAAGAAGTTAGGTCAGGGGGGGAATTAATATCCTCAGATCTGATGTATTTATATATTTCTGTCAGATGTGTCGATATTGGTTTTCCAATCCTCGGCCAATATACTACATTCCAGATTGTCGTGATATGATGTGGAATCTTATGTATTAGTATAAAAGGCGTAATGCAATTATTAGTATGTCAACCTAATGTAAGTTGATTTTCACAATATCTATCTAGCCAAATAAGATTGCTGTGGGTCACATAAGGATTTAAAAAAAATTACATTCATATTCTGTACAGTTACAGTGTAACTGTTTTAAAGCAGGATATCTGTGAACATTCTTAATCCAAAGTGAAAGGATTATCTAATATATATTATTGAAAAGTCTAAAAAGTCAAAATGCTTACTCAGGGATAACCCCAAGAAAATATTATGACTACCTGATCAGGTAGTCATAAAATATTTCCAACTATACCCTTTTGTTAACATAAAAATAGAGCCTCATAAACTTGGGATTCTTAACTTTAAGACTATTGTAAACTTTCGTGTTAATAAAAGGCTTAGTTTTAAATATAAAGAATACCTCATCAGGAGGCCCTAATATTGTCTTGGGGTTACCCATAGGTCTTTTCATTTTACTCTAATTATCTAGCAGATGTTTGATTCACAGAAAAATATTACAGAGGCCCATAAACGTAAAAACCCCATCGCCTACTTTAATCCTTGTCAAGCTGACTTAAAGAGTTAATAAAACAGTATAAACCCAATATTCCATTTCTAGCATTTATCATCCTTGCAATTTTTACATACCATATTCCTGAAAAATGTAAAATTATATTCCTATCACATTTAAGTATAACTAAAAACTTATGTATGTTACAAGTTATTGGAGCATCGAAATGATCAATAATCGTTTTTATGTACTGATTGTAACGTACAACTAGTGTCAATGACGTACGTTGTAAATATATGACATTTATTGTCTTGCAACAATGTGTTTTTGAAGTAAGTATCAATAAAGTGACTTATTGTTAATATTTTGGCCTACGTTAGTTTCTTTTTTTATGTACTGATTGTAACGTACAACTAGTGTCAATGACGTACGTTGTAAATATATGACATTTATTGTCTTGCAACAATGTGTTTTTGAAGTAAGTATCAATAAAGTGACTTATTGTTAATATTTTGCCTACGTTGGTTTCTTGCTTATGTATGTTACAAGTTATTGGAGCATCGAAATGATCAATAATCGTTTTTATGTACTGATTGTAACGTACAACTAGTGTCAATGACGTACGTTGTAAATATATGACATTTATTGTCTTGCAACAATGTGTTTTTGAAGTAAGTATCAATAAAGTGACTTATTGTTAATATTTTGGCCTACGTTGGTTTCTTGCTTATGTATGTTACAAGTTATTGGATCATCGAAATGATCAATAATCGTTTTTATGTACTGATTGTAACGTACAACTAGTGTCAATGACGTACGTTGTAAATATATGACATTTATTGTCTTGCAACAATGTGTTTTTGAAGTAAGTATCAATAAAGTGACTTATTGTTAATATTTTGGCCTACGTTGGTTTCTTGCTTTGTATGTTACAAGTTATTGGAGCATCAAAATGATCAATAATCGTTTTTATGTACTGATTGTAACGTACACTAGTGCATGACGTACGTTGTAATATATGACATTTATTGTCTTGCAACAATGTGTTTTTGAAGTAAGTATCAATAAAGTGACTTATTGTTAATATTTTGGCCTACGTTTGTTTCTTGCTTATGTATGTTACAAGTTATTGGAGCATCGAAATGATCAATAATCGTTTTTATGTACTGATTTTAACGTACAACTAGTGTCAATGACGTACGTTGTAAATATATGACATTTATTGTCTTGCAACAATGTGTTTTTGAAGTAAGTATCAATAAAGTGACTTATTGTTAATATTTTGGCCTACGTTTGTTTCTTGCTTTGTATGTTACAAGTTATTGGAGCATCGAAATGATCAATAATCGTTTTTATGTACTGATTTTAACGTACAACTAGTGTCAATGACGTACGTTGTAAATATATGACATTTATTGTCTTGCAACAATGTGTTTTTGAAGTAAGTATCAATAAAGTGATTATTGTTAATATTTTGGCCTACGTTGGTTTCTTGCTTTTGTATGTTACAAGTTATTGGAGCATCGAAATGATCAATAATCGTTTTTATGTACTGATTGTAACGTACAACTAGTGTCAATGACGTACGTTGTAAATATATGACATTTATTGTCTTGCAACAATGTGTTTTTGAAGTAAGTATCAATAAAGTGACTTATTGTTAATATTTGGCCTACGTTTGTTTCTTGCTTATGTATGTTACAAGTTATTGGATCATCGAAATGATCAATAATCGTTTTTATGTACTGATTGTAACGTAAAACTAGTGTCAATGACGTACGTTGTAAATATATGACATTTATTGTCTTGCAACAATGTGTTTTTGAAGTAAGTATCAATAAAGTGACTTATTGTTAATATTTTGGCCTACGTTGGTTTCTTGCTTTTGTATGTTACAAGTTATTGGAGCATCGAAATGATCAATAATCGTTTTTATGTACTGATTGTAACGTACAACTAGTGTCAATGACGTACGTTGTAATATATGACATTTATTGTCTTGCAACAATGTGTTTTTGAAGTAAGTATCAATAAAGTGATTTATTGTTAATATTTTGGCCTACGTTTGTTTCTTGCTTATGTATGTTACAAGTTATTGGAGCATCGAAATGATCAATAATCGTTTTATGTACTGATTTTAACGTACAACTAGTGTCAATGACGTACGTTGTAAATATATGACATTTATTGTCTTGCAACAATGTGTGTTTTTGAAGTAAGTATCAATAAAGTGACTTATTGTTAATATTTTGGCCTACGTTTGTTTCTTGCTTATGTATGTTACAAGTTATTGGAGCATCGAAATGATCAATAATCGTTTTTATGTACTGATTTTAACGTACAACTAGTGTCAATGACGTACGTTGTAAAATATATGACATTTATTGTCTTGCAACAATGTGTTTTGAAGTAAGTTTCAATAAAGTGACTTATTGTTAATATTTTGGCCTACGTTGGTTTCTTGCTTATGTATGTTACAAGTTAATTAAGCATTGAAATTATCAGTGTTCGTTTTCAAGTACTGATTGTGACATACAACTAGTGTCAATAACGTAAGTTGTAAATAAATTACATTTCTTGCTAGACATAAAAAACAAGACGTTTGTCTTTTTTGTAGGTAAATAATTTTACTTGGTATTCGCGATGTTTCAATTTTTTATAAAACTTTTAATTTATTTATTTGTTGTTATTTTAGTTTTACATAAGATCTATTGAATAGAAAAATAAAAAGAAATGTTTTTGTACTCTGTTTTTTGGTTTCCGTGGCTTTGTAATGGCAATTTTTTAAATAAAATACTAATCCAGCAGTGTAGAATACTAAACCGGAATGTCACATGTTGAAGTATTTTGTAATTGAACCTGGGTTTTTAACGTAGTTGGGATTTTGACCTGACTTTAAGCTATCGTACCCTAACGTAAATCATAAGAATTATCACAAAACTAGATATTTCTAATGACACGTTTAATTACTTCAGGGCTTAACTCAGTCAAGTAGATAACTTAAGTTAGAATAAATAAATAATTGTTAAAATGTAGATAACGTTTCTATTTGTAGTACGGTAGATAAACAATAGACATACCTGTGAAAACTAGCTGCAGGATTCCTCTTGCATACAGACACACAATAGACATTGACCATCTTAACTAAGAGTTTTGAATAATTTAAGAACTAAGTGAAGGTAAACGCACAACAGTTAGCAGTAAAATAAACGACTTCTAGCTTGAAAAATGTGGGACAACTTAAACAAACAAAAAGTAACGAACAAACTTATTCTAGAAGCTTCCAGTTTCTTGTTGTTGTTCGAGATGTTGTTGGCAATTTTATAACAAAATTTAACATGTCGGATAGTAGTATTTAGTTCAGTTGTTCAACGCTGCCAAGACAATATCGCTGTAATCGTAAAAACAGACTGGTGCTGCGACCTACCACTGGGGGATGAACTAAGAAGTGGTCGATCTAACTAATTCACGAAGGAACCGGGATTTTATATAGTGTGTCACCCCCCTGATTCTTTTGTTTTGTTGTGCTGGTGACAAAGAGACTAAATCTATTGGCTGGTGATCTTGTTACACATTATTATTAATATTTTTTTTATTATTGGTAAAGATAATTTTTGTTAAAGAGACAATTTTAAAATTACTGTTCGCTGTATGGCGTGTGTGGTGATAAACTGCCGCAGCCGTACTGGCAGAGGAAGTAAGCCCGGAATATCATTTTTCCGGTAAGAGTTTAAATACCTATTTATTAAAGTGATGTATATAGTGGAATAGAACAAGGGAACCGACTCCCCTAATAAACCAGAGACAATGTAGAAAGTAATTTCAAAGTAATGCAGAAATTCATACAGTAGGGGTGGGGGCGCGGGACACAGTGGTCTAACTCCCCCGGAATAAGCTGGTTTAGATGGACCTGCCTTAAGTTCACCCTTTCTCCACTAGTGGCAGGTCGGTTCACCTTGTACCCCATATATAAAATAATTATTTCTTCAATTCCAAGATTAAAATTATTTAAAAGGGTCTTTAACAATGTTAAAAATTGTATTAATTATTTTAAAGGTATAATTTTCATATAATGTTATAAAAATATAAACACTGTGTTAATTTTAAGTAGATCTGATATCGTGATAACCATGATTTGTAGACAAACATCAAAATGTTTGTAAACAAAACATCAAAAATGTTTGTAAACAAACATCAAACCAGGAAATTATAAATTTAATTTACGTCTTCGTTGTCTCATTATAACACAACTTTCGTAACACACGTTATCCTATTTTCTAAAAAAAATATCTTATTAACAACTAAAAAAGAAAAAAGTTAATGAATAAGATAAAAATTGTCTTGTTTACATTTTTTAACATGACATTTACATAACATTAACATAAACATAAATAGAAGTCTTGATTTAAAACAGATAACAATAGTGATAATGGTTACAAGGTGAAAACTAGCGCTCGTTGCGGTAGTTGATGCAACTAATCCCTGTTTTTTTTAGGACCACCTAAAACCAGGGAGTTAGACCACTGTGACCCCTTCCCCCACCCCTACTGGATGAATTTCTACATCACTTTAAACCAGACATTTTTGACATTTCCTGTGATATTGAAAGGCCAAAATACAAGAGTAAAGTCACTTGTTAATTCTTATAGTGATGTAAAAATGAGGGATTTGGAGTAGAGACATTGTTTTTAATTTGTGGGCATGGTTCAACATCCAGGACTAACCTCATTGGCTCTTTCCCATTATTTTCCCACGCTGTCAACTGATTTTAACCATGTGTCTGCTATAAACTTAGAATAATACTATATATAGAAGGATCACAGGGCCGTAAACACAATGTAATTCCACTGATAACACGAAAGCCGGTTGACTGGTGCAACTAAGTAATGCTGCTAACCTGACAAGAAAATATTATTTTAAATATTTGTCATAAATATCTATTAATGAAGAAAGATTGTAAAGAACATATATAATAACTTAAAACACCTGCTGAGTATTTAATAAAACTGGTCTTAGATGGCAAAAGGGTGGCGGAATAAAAGAATCTACATTTAGTTGACGAGGACTACTTATTATATATAATTTTAATAAATACGTTAAACTACAATTTAAAATGCTTTAAATATTGTAATGCACCGATATTTATATTAGCATTTTATGAATAATCAATCATTAATTAATAATAGAACATAATAATTCAGCAATCGGAAGTATTGCTAACTTTTTTTTTAGAAAATTGTATATTGTTAGGGTGGCAGCATTACTTAGTTGCACCAGTCAACCGGCTTTCGTGTTATCAGTAGTGCTCCTTCTATATAAAGTATTATTCTAAGGCTATAAACATCAAAGTTTTCTCGTTGATATAAATTTTATTCAATAAAAAGAACGCCACATGATCTGGTTGTTACAGCTGGTGAAAATTGGTATAATGGCTGGATATGTGGCTCTGCAATGCAGATATGCAGAGAACTTAAATTGCTGAGGACCATGTAAAGGGTAGGAGTCGGAGCTCTGCCTCTACAGCTGACCCTTGATTTTTACATCACTTTCTATTAATTTTTATAATAACTACACAGTAATGTTATTAAAGAGGTCGTATGTTTTGCTATATAGTTGCAAGCGAATGGTTATATATGCATCATGCAAATTTCTATGACTTGTCTGGTACACTAGTTTTTAAATATGCTCTAAGTATTAGTTCTTTATAAGGCGCGATAGATCTTTTTGAGGGTTCAGTTTTAACTTGGTTTAAGTCAATATTAAAAGAGATTTCTTCCTGGAATGAATTAGTAATGCTCCGAATATAAGGACTAGCTATCTGGTAGAGTTGATATCTGAGATGCTCTTGTGCACTCAGGGTGATAAGAAAAATTCGGGGATTACATTGCGGTCATGAAGACGTATTTTTATCTTTTAAATCTATCTGAAAAAGAAAAAGTTAAGATCCTTCACCGCAATATAATGCCTTACTTATGATAGGCTTAGACAGTATAATATTGAAATTGTGAGATTAGGTCATAGGGTGCAAAGCGAGAAATCTGACATGGACAAATACCAACCGCCTCCGAGTGCAAAGAAGACTTGTTTAGAGCCAAACTTAGCATATTTTGGTCCATCAACATCTAATGACTCATACAAGAAATCTTCATCCTTTTGGTCTTCCCAGGTTAATGAAGTCAAAGTCACGGATAGTAATAGTAAGAATAGGGCTTTTTTTATAAGGATAAGGAGCGTCCTAAATGGAATAGGGTTTCGGGAAACATAAATGTTTCTGCTGTGAATCGACTGAGCACTTTTTCTATTGCTGTCCAAAACTTGTATTTTGCGAGAATCGTGGGAATAAGGACCTAACCGAGAAGAAATGTTGAGGTGTCATGTTGTAGTATCTTCGGGAAATGCCGATGGCAAGCGAAATAATCTACTAAATAATAATAATTAATTTACAACCAAAAAGTAAATACATCTTAAGGCACATGTCACACAGCAAAAAACAATATTTAAGTAAAATCAAAAGATAAAAATTCACTAATATTATATATAGGTTTCTCTATAAGGAAATTTCTCAGTTTCTTCACAAAAGCCAGACTTGTTATTTCATCGGATTTCTGGAGTCTCCTATTTGGTACAATTATTTGAGACTTGTTCCTAGTATTATATTTATAAAGAGGATCACTAGTAGAGTACAAATCCTAATTTCTCTTCACAAATTTGAGTGTTTCCAGCACATACAGTCCAAATACTGTCAAGATTTTATGTTTACGAAACAAAGGAGCGCAATGATCTCGATGTCCTGATCTGCATAATATTCTCATCACTCAATCAATTGATCAATCAATCACTCTATCAATTAATCTTGTTCCGTGGAGGGTTTCAGTATTGATCTCTTTATACATACTATTTTTAATTATTTTTTAAATAATGAATCTAAAAGTAGGCATGCAATAATAAATAAAAATTATTACATATATAAATAAATGTTATAGATTTATAGATAATTTGATTGAAATAAATAAATAGAATATATAATTGTATTGAAGTTTGTTCATTATAGGTTTTATTTTTTGTTTGATTCTTTAAGAGATGTTTTGCGAGTAAATGTTGTTTTAGTTTTGTTTTTAATGAGTCGTGTTTGTCTGATTGTGTCAGTGTTGCAGATTATTAGCTGTTTTCTATATTATTACAAGCTAGCGTGTATTCTATATTTATTTCTACTGTAACAGTCACATGTATTTGAAATTGTTTATTTATTTTCTTTTCTAGGTTTCCTGTTGATAAAGATTTGAGACAAAAGTGGATCAGCTTTGTCAATAGGTATAACTGGACCCCCACTAAGAACAGTAGAGTGTGTTCTCTTCACTTTAGTGACAATCTCAAGACTAACCGAGGTAAAAGAGTTGCTCTACAACCAAATGCTGTTCCAAATATTGATTCTTTCCCAATATGTGTAGTTGTAAGTATACATAAACAGTATTTAATAAGAGACATAATTTCACTGCATAACTATTATTTTTATTTTTTTATTTTTATAACAACAACGGGCAAAGCCCAATTACCAAATAAGAACAACATTATTTAAAATAATACAAATAAAGAGTTACAGTAATAACAAACATATTAAAATTTTTATTTATTAAATTTATTAAAACATATTTTGTAAATTTTATTTTGTAAATATATTTGTATTTTTTTGTATATTAATTTCTATTATATTATTTCATTAGTTCATGTATTTATTTTTTATTATTGCATTTTATCTAAGTATACATTTTCCAGTACTTTTATTACACTCATCATTATCTTTCATTATTTATTTATTTATGTGTCTTTGTTTTTATTGTTATACTAATTTATATTTTTGTTCTGTATGTTTTTAATAGTTTATTCTTAATTTATTATTTTCTCATCATTATATATTTTTTATTCTCTTTATTATATAATATATTTTAGTCTTAACTAACTAATATTTTTTTTATTTACATTTTTCTTTAATTATGTGTATATGATCTTTTTATGTAATTTAATTTATCTTTTTTTTTTATTTAAGTTTTCTTGAACATTTGAATTTATTTTTTATCTTATTGTTTATTTAAGTTTAATTATTTCATTATTTTAAGTTTGAAACGCCCCCACACTCAGGCTTTGCCTTTGGGTTACTAGTATACTTTTATGTAAATTTGTTTTTGTATTCTTTTTTATCCTTGTATACTTGTAAATAAAGGAATTGTTTAAAAAAAAAAAATATAAATAAAATAATACTATACGATACAAAAAAATCAATTATAAAATATAAAAAAAACAAGATTTTTATGCAAGCATCAATGATTAATATTTTTATTTTAATAAACTAAAGAGTGCAAAAAAAATAAGTACAAACTATTAAAAATTAGAATAGTAATAATAAATACCATAATTATGTCATCACAGAAAGAATAATATTAATTAATAAAAAAGTAATAATGTATATAAACAAGAAAGAAAGAAAAAAACAACTAAAACTTTTTCAAAAATAACAATGAACAAATATGTTTAAAGGAATGTAAAAGTTAATTAAAGCCAAAAATCAAATGTGAAAAAAAGTATAATAATAGTAAAATAAGGAATATATAATCAATGAATTGTAAAAATAGTGCCAGGAGCCCACTGCTTATTAGTCCAAGAGCCCACTGCAAATTTTGTGACTGTCCAGCCCCAAGGATTTGACTCACTAAATGCAAAAGGGCAATCACAAGGACCAAAATAAAGCCGGTCTGCCTATCCAGATAGGGGAATTGAGGTTTAAAAAATATAAACCTTATATGCCTCACCTAAAAGAGCCCCAGCTTAAAATTTGGCACAAAAAACTCTTCATGCAATATATAATACATTTTAGTCAGTGTGTGGACTCAGACAGGGGAATATCATGTCCGGCAGACCCAATACAGATTTATAATTACTTGCAATAATTTTGTTAAATTGACCTTGCAATTAATGTATTTGATATATTTGTAGCAAAGTCAACTAAAACTATTCAGTTTACATCCTTTGTTAAATGAATTTTGTATGGAGTACCTCGGAACTTTTTATAACCTGTCATTATTATGGGTTAATGATGTCATAAACATTTTTTACGGCACAACTACACATTCAAACTAATTTTTGTACAAAATTTCAACTCTCTAGCTAAAATACACTGGGAGCTATAATAATAACAGACACACACATACAAATACAGACAAAAAACTTTGAGAAAACCACTCAGGAGGCCTTTAAAACACCCTGGCTAGTGGTATAATAGTAATAATAATAATTCTTACTCCCACCATTACAATTTCTTAATCGTCTTAACACTCTAATTTTTCAAATCGCAGTGTGAGGTCTGACTTTCACTAATTAAGATTACGTGATCAACCAGCATTGTAGAGATGGCCTTGCAAATGCTCCTGTACTAACCTGTGTAAAAAAATTTAGACATGCGCGAAAAATGCTAAAATTAGAATGACTGCGCATGCGCCTTTTATTATTTATGTTATTTGACTTAATTTTATTGGCAACCCTAAAAACATTATTACATTATTTAATATGAACGTGATAATTGAATAATGATTTTGTTTATTCTGTGAAATAATTGTTACGATAATTTTGTTAAAGAAACAGAGAAACTAAGTAAAGGTAAACCAGATGTTTTGATTAAGATTTTGAACAACATACAGAGGACAGTGTATTTCTTGCCTTATATATAACTTAAAATTATGATTTCTTTCATTATATTTAGAAGTTTAGGTTAAAGTTGTTAAACTACTAATTACAATTAATATTTGAAGGGGAAAAAACTAATATCACTCCCAAAAATGTACTAAGTTAAGTAGTGCACACGAAAAATAAAGTTTAATTAGCCGCTCGTTTTAAGTAATTTTAACAAATCTAGTATTTAAAGATTTGCATTTAAACCTCTATTGTATGTATATATATATATATATATATATAATATATATATATATATATATATATATATATATATTATATATATATAAACACACACACACACATATACATATACATATACCTATATATATAATATATATAATATATATATATATATATATATATATATATATATATAATATATATATATATATTATATATATATATATATATTTATATATAATATATATATATATATATATATATATATATATATATATATATATATATATGTGTGTGTGTGTGTATGTATGTATGTATATTTATTTGTTTATACTTATTTTTTACAGAGAAGGTCCACTGTTAAAACATCTGAACCACCACTAGTGACTATAGAAAGGATTGGCCAATTGAAAAAAAGGGATGACCACCATGACGTTGTGCCATCTGTAGCCGCTGAAGTCACTTTGGATGAAAATGGCCATTTGTTGGATAGTCATCATAAATTAGAGAGTTCAGCATCTACTTGTGAGTCTTCAACACCTTCAACTAGTCAGGACAATCCTAAGAAAAGAATGTTAATGAAATTCAAAAGGACGTCTGAAAAGTTAAAACACGCCAATAAAATCATCAAAACTCTACAAGAAAGAAATCGAAGGTTAAAAACAAAACTAAGTTTTGTTATTAACATTTTGAAAAAAAGATACATGATTAAAGCTAATGCTTTTCCAGTGTTAGAAAACATTTCAGGAACATCATCATTAATACGTTCCAGACAAGAGGAAAAAACATGAAAAAAGTCTCTGATGAAAAGCTGAGAGCATTTTCCATTACTTTTCATAATTTGTCTGTGATAGCTTATTCCTATGCCAAGAATAATTTCAACACCTGCCTGCCTCATGCAATGACTAGTACAGGACTGTGAGTGCAGAATATGACACTTCAAATATGTGCTGCCGCATCAGCATGTGTTAGACGTCCTAAAGAAAGGTTTATAGATAATTAGTACGTTCACACACACTTTAGATCCGCATATCGTATAGAGTACGATCTCTCAATACGGTAATTTAAGCTGTATGAACCATGCGGAGGGATCTGATCGCATACGCTAGAACTAGGGAGATGGAATCTTAATGGATCCCCCGATACGCTGTCTTTTTGTGTGTGTACCTTTAGAGAAGATCGTATTTAACGGATAACCTTCTCGTCGAACTTTTATTTCACTTCTATATAACCGTTTTTGATCAAATAACTTTTGGAATATTATTTTTTTTAGTGTAACTTTATTATTATGCAAAGAAATTACAATTTAATTAAATATATTTTTTGTTTTAAACTTCCTTATAACCAAAAGTGAAGGTTCACTATACAAGACGCCATGTTTTGGCGGGATCAGTTATCACTCGATCGACTAAACAAATACGCTGCAAGAACCGTGAAGTTAGTTGACCGTATTGTATACGTATTCTATACGATCCGCGGATCTAGAGTGTGTGTGAACGTACTAATTGTTGGTGTGCACAATTCTATTGGTAAACCAGTTCAGCGGAATATAAATCAATACGTGGTACTTATAATCATAGGTGTAAGTATATCGGATGATGATCCTCGAGCTGAGGAATCTATTGTATTTCATCTAGTTCTGTTAATTCATCTTGAAAAGTTCCAGTGGCCTACTTTTAGCTAATTTGTCTTTGAAAAATTGATAATGGGATAGGTGTCCTAGTGGGACATACAAGCATACAAACCTTCTGAAATGTAAGAACACGCTTACGTTCGTTCAATAAAGATTGACCTAATTTATTGATTTTGAATAAAGTTTGTGGTAGTATAATGTAATATAATCTTTATCTAAACCTAGTTTTAATCTTATTACTCTATGATCTAAACAACACATTAAATTCAAAGTTTTAGTATAATAATAATATGTATATAATTTAATATTATTTTGTAATATTTATTTATTTATTTTAAATATAATATGATGTGTAATTGATATATTATCAATTCAATTCAACAAAATCCTTTATTGTAAAAAAAAGTACATTTTTTTTAATATAATATTCATAGATATAATGTGTAATAATAATATGTGTTATTTATTAATTTTGATTGATATTTCTGTATTAATGATTATAATTAAGATGTGAATATCAAAGTTTAGACACTTCTTATTGTGGTACACCTTGAATGTAACCTCATTGATGTTAATTATCATAATAGCCAAAGAATATGTAGATAGACAGATGTTCTATGTCCGAAACCCTTAGAGTAATACTATTTATAGAAGGAGCACAGGACTGTAAACTCAATGTAATTTCACTGATAACACGAAAGCCGGTTGACTGGTGGACTTAAGTAAGGGTACCACCCTAACAACAAAACATTATTTTAAATATGTGTCATAAATATCTATTAATGAAGAAAGATTGTAAAGAACAAATATAATAACTTATAACACCTGCTGAGTATTTAATAAAACCGGTCTTAGATGGCAAAAGGGTGGTGGAATACAAGAATCAACATTTAGTTGACGAGGACTACTTTTAATATAATTTTAATTAAAAACGTTAAAATACAATTTAAAATGCTTAAAATATTGCAATGAACCTATATTTATACTAGTATTTTATGAATAATCAATCATTAATTAATAATAGAACATAATAATTTAGCAACCGGAAGTATTGCCAACTTTTTTTAGAATATTGTATATTGTTAGGGTGGCAACATTACTTAAGTCCACCAGTGAACAGGCTTTCGTGTTATCAGTAGTGCTCCTTCTATATATAGTATTAACCAGAATAATACCAAAGATAAGCTCTAGTGATTGGATTAAGGATTTTAAAGAGCTCCTGACTCCCCCACTTCTCTCTAACTCTATATCTTATGCTTAACCTCTTATAATTAATAATAATTTAGATAAACCCATTTCCTTGCATGAACTGAAAAAAGCCATAGAGCACAGTAAAACCAATAAAGCACCTGGTTTCGATGGCATACCGTATGAATTTTATAAGAATGCCCCTGACAATACATTAGATTATATATTAAAACTACATAATAATATGTGGGATCAGGAAAAAATCCCGAAGAGTTTTAAAAAAGCAATAATATTTCCTATACATAAAAAAGGAGATCCTCATATTGCTGAAAATTATAGAGGAATATCTTTTTTAAACACCTTGCTAAAACTTTACACATCAATCATACTGGGACGCCTTGAAGTTTGGGAAAAGAAAAATAATAATTGGTGGAGCATCAAGCAGGCTTCAGAGCTGGTTTATCCACCTCAGACAATATCTTTAATTTGCTTAGTATTATTAAATAAAAACAGTTATTCCAGGCAAAAAGTCTATTGCTTTTTGTTGATTTCAAAGCTGCATTGACAGTTATTAGAAAGTCTCTTTTCTATAAACTCTTTAATATTGGCTAATCTACCAAAACAATTTCAATTATAAAAAGTCTTCTTACAGAGACTGAAGCTGGGGTCTGGAGCTGTGGTCAGTGCACAGATTGCTTCGATACAGAATCCGGGCTAAGACAGGGTTGATTGCTTTCGCCCCTTATTTTTGCCTTCTTCATTAATGATATTGTAGATTTTCTTTCAGGCGGAGTTTGGATTGGGAATGTAAACATTAAAGTACTGATGTATGCAGATGACCTTGTCCTATTGGCCTCTGATATTGTGACTCTAAGAAAAATGATAAGAGAATTTGAAAGATATTGCGACATGTGGAATTTAATTGTTAATTTAAGTAAATCAAAAATAATGATATTTGGTGGTGGAGTTATTCCAAAAAAAATGAACAGTGTTACTTTAAAAATGAAAAAATACAAATAGTTAATCACTATAAATATCTGGGATTAACAATTGATCGCAATATCTCTCTTCAAAAACACTTTAATGAAAAACTATCTACTGGCAAATTTGCCAGTATCAATAGTGTTTGGTCATCATTCTTTAGCAAAGATACCCTATTTGAAAAAAAATTACAAGTATAAAATCTACTGCACAGGCTATAATTACATATGCATCACAAGTGTGGGGATATCAAAGGTAGAATCTGCTGAATTACTGCTCCGATATTTTATTAAAAAGTATTTAGTCTTCCAAAAAACACTCCTAACTATGTAGTCACAATAGAAGCAGAACTACCCCCAGTCTTTGCCACCTCTCTTAGGCTGCATTTTGATTACATATTAAAAGTATTAGCTCTCTCAGAAAACAGGTTGCCATATGTACTTGCAAAAGAAGTAATTGATAAAAATATTTTTTTTGGGTAAAGGAATGGTTTAAAATAGGTAATGAAATGGAGTTACCTTGGAAGCCGTATACTTGAAAAATCTCAGCAAACTGAAAGATTGGATGGACAGTGTGGTACTAGGGTGAACAAAAGAAATAGAAGTGGCTTTATCAAATGCTAAAAACTCTAACTACCACACTCTCTATTACCCCTTGTACAAAATAAAATTCTTTCAAATAATATATTCTCTTTAAAAATAGAAATTCAGCTAGCTGGTGCTTAAAGCAAGAGGCCAACTACTAAGACTTAACTTCAGCCATGGAAGAGAAAGTCATCTGTGCTCTGCATGCAATCTGGGCTCTATAGAGGATAATTTTCATTTTTTAGCTGTTTGTCCGGTCATGGGTGAATTCCGAAGGAAGTACTTTGGAAAGTCACCCTTGTCAAGAGAGGAATATTATAATTTTTTACAGGTGAAAACAGAGGAAGATTGTACTAAACTAGCCACCTATGTAACAACCATATGGAACTACATATGTATGTAATGAGTGTTTATAGAAGTATTTGGTTTTTATAATATAAATATATTTATTCAGAAAACTATTTTATTAGGAAATATAATAAAAAAAATCCTTAATATAATAATCCTTTTTTTTGGGAAAATATTTTATTTCTTTTACAAAGAAAAGGAAGGATCCTTTTCTTTGTAAAAGAAATAAAATATTGTTATCTGGGGGTACTGAAACTAATTCACTATTTGCATGAATCATTTAAATTTGGCAATACTTATATAAGTACAAAGGAATCTAATAAGCACAAGTGCATTTAATTATTATGTTTCTTGGTAGTTTATCCGATGGTAAAAAAATAGTAAATACCGAGGACTTGATATACTTTGGTGCACATTACAGTTTAACTTTTAAACAATAACAAATGGGGACACAATTATTTCCTTTAAATAATTATTCCATGAGAGCCACGAGAACTCCCAGGAGTTGACTTACTGGTGGCAAGAACTATTTTTACTTTTCCTCATTTATACCGTAGGTATATTGGAAAAGTATTGTGTTAGCGAAAAAATTCAAAACCGGGATGAAACCGGATTTATCCGTTCCAGCTTTTTCTAAGACCTCCTGAGTGGTTTTCACAAAGTTGTCTGTATGTATATGAGTGTGTGTCTGTTATTATCTTAGCTCCCAGTGTATTTATGCTAGAGAGTTGAACTTTGTACAAAAATCAGTCGACCGCTGTAGTTGTACTGTTCAAAAAAAATTTACATCACGTCATCAACCCGTAATGATTCACCAAAATTTTCAAAAAAAAATATAAAACTTAGATAAATCATGCGATCGGATTGAGATTTGGCATGCATGTAGTAGCTATGTATGAGACTAACATATGTTCAAGTTTCATCTTATTAGTTGAACATAAGAAGTTTCATCTTATTAGTTCATCTTGTTAGTTCATCTTGTTCTTATCGCATTAGTTCATTTTTTACCGAATGGCTTGTGTACGATTTTTAAAAAATTATACAAAATCGTACAACAATCCTATTATGTTGAAATTTGGTACAAGTAGGTACCTTTACTAATAAATAAGTACAGTGCGTTTCGTTTAGTACAACAAGTATGGTTATTATGGGATCATAAAAGTTAACCAGCATTGAGCGTGATCAGTGCTGTATGGGTGACTGCTGAGAATGAAACACATACATTTACTATATGTGGGCGAGCGCAGTAAAGTTCGAAAACATGCTGCAGTATAAATTTGGCAAATTGTATATTCCGAGGACAAGCGAAGCTGGGAGGATGAGCATAGCAAATTTGATGTAATAGGAAAAGTTCCAAGGTATCCTGTACCCTAGATTTAAGACCATGATTGAACCCGACAGTCTATCGTTTAGTTTAAAAATCCCCAAGGTCATAAGTATTTTGGTGATTAACCAATCAAAGAAGCCGCTGCCGACCTCTCACTTAAAAAGAGAAAAAAAAAAATCCCAACCACAATAACCGCTGTAGGGAAAAAACCTTCTTACCTGTTAACAACAGTAGTCTTATATGTTTTGATACTACCAAGTTTTGCAAAACATGCCTTAGATACACTCAATTCACCAGTAGAGGGAGGAATTATACAATAAAGCTCAATATATTAAATTAAAACATGTTTTATTTAAAATAACAATGAAATAAAATATTAATACTCACTAACATCTTTACAATCATGTCTTTAAAAAAGATGCAGTTATAAAAACACACTGTTGGTAAGACTCGATAGCTTAAGTTCTTTAAGTTGCACTAACAGTTCACTTATACCCTCAGTCTAAACATGTAAACAATCTTATATTTTCTTGGTCCTTGTAGCATTCTTCCGACTCAGTCCATTATTTCCACAAGTTGATGAGCTTAGAATACAAAGCTTGTCAATTAGCGATATAACTGAGTGAGGCGGCAGAAAGCTATAAGGGCCAAGGAAATATGAGCTCAGTTCACCTAGTTACATTGGTCATTTTCAATAAATCATATTATAAACATATGATTGTAATATTATTTGAGCCGTACGATAATCATCTTAGTAATCAGGCTAATGGAACTAAAACAGGTCATTGCCTCTGCTTGTCCACTATGTCTTTGTGAATAAGGATCTGAATTCCTGCTCTAACCTAACTAGACATTTTAACCTTCCTCTGGACTGCAGATTTATTTGATCATTAACAGTAAAAAAACTACCACAAAATGAGATTAATGAGATGTATGGATTCTCCCCCTTAGGGATTGTATCACTAAACCAGCTACAGTCACTATGCCACAGTGACTATTTCAGCTATAGTCACTATGCTCAGTGACTATTTCAGCTACAGTTACTATGCCACAGTAATTATGCCAGCTACAGTATTCATCTCAATGACTTCTGAGTAATATTTATTAGTAAGTATGAAATTAAAGCAGGTAATTAATCATGAAGGAAAGCTAAGGCACCCTCACATGATTTTACTCGACTTCAAAATCAATTTTAAATTTAATTCTTCATAACAATACCTTTCTTAAAATTTAAGTAAAATAAAATATAAAAATTAATTTAAACACAATATATACAAACTTATAATACAAAACCTATTTTACAATCAGTTATATAGATATGCAATGCATTATGTTTAAGTAGTGTTTTATTTACTTCCCAGCCACTTCCTAGTTTTTAAAATTGATGAAAATAAAAACAATTCGAATGTTACTAAAATAATAATAAAAATTGTTACGTCAGTCTAAACAAAAAAGAAAAATAAAAATAGAGCTGAAATCAATTTTTTGGTTAACAGATTTACGAATTTATAAAATTAAGTTTAAAATTGTTTGAAAATTAACTAACTGATTTCATTCATTTAACCAGCAAAGATAAGAAAAATTAATACCCATTCAAGAAGAAGATTAATTTCAGTTTACCCTCTCATACCCATCATATTAAGTTTTTTTATTGCCAATACCTAGTATTCCATTAGATATCATTGTTTAATATCAAACATTTATGTGCTTAAGCACTGGTGAATATAATCATATTTTTAATTTTATTATCAATTTTGAACATACATTTTTTTCTTTATCAACTTGAAACATAAATTTTAAGAAAAAAAAAACAAAGTTTGATGGCTAAAAAATAATAAAGGATGTTAAAAAATTTAAGTCTTAAAAGAATTAAGAGTAAATATGTTTTATACTTAATGTGAATCAAAACCATAGATTCAAGCGTTTGTAGTAGTATCTGAAGCGCCATGGCAATTAACAAAAAAAAAGTTGCCCTGACTGACATGATATGTATTATGTAGATGAATTTATTTAACTTGACTCGCACAACCACATAAGGCATTTTATTTACATCCGTCATTTTTTTACACAAAATAATCGAAATACTATTGCTTTTTCCTTTTTTATTATAATCACAGTATTTATTTGATAAAAAAACTTTATAAATATAATTAATAACATTATTTATCTCTCATCACTGTCAGCCAAAACATGAAATAACAATCACAAACTAAGGGATGAATATTAAAAAATTAAACAAAATATTCTGTTTTATCCATCTAAAATACATACAGAGCTTCTTTATCCTGCTAGCCTTTAATGTAACAGAATGTAAAGGACACATAATAAAAAATGATATACTTAAACAAAATAATTCATAATTTAGATTATTTGTAAGAAAAATTCAGTGCACTTGACAAACTTAGTGGACACATGGAGTAGTGAGGCCTTTGTAGGGCTCAATTTTATTCTTGACTACTTTTTCTCAGCATTTATGAAAAGACATTACAGTAAACGGAATGAAACACTGTCTTCAGCTGCTCCTTTTAACCACATTAACCCTGCCAACAATTTTATTTAAATCAAGTCTTCAGGTTTTTAAAAGTATGTGTTTAACGTTAAACATACAGATATATACAGAAAATAAGTACTTTGGTAATAATTGTAAAATACTTGGACTCAGAATAATATTTTTTTTTTTTTAACAAATTTCTTTATTTTATAAATAATATAATACATAACATTATTATTCTATGTATAAGGAAACCTCCTGCTGTAGACCAGGAGGTCTGTGCTGCAGGAGGGAGTCTTTAGAAATATATTTATAATAATATAAATTAAACTGATACTTTAAGACAAATTACCTTTCTCACAAATAAAAAAAATAAAATGCCCGTTTTAGGGCCTTTCGGCCCATCAGGGTATTCACCCTGCAGGAACCACATCATGTGGATTGCATCTACTTCACTCTAAGAATTAATTAAATACTATTCATAAAATCTTAGAGCATAGCCCGGGCTGCGAACCCCGGACCTTCGGTGCCGAAATCGAACGCCTTTACGATCACGGCCACGGAGGCAGACTTCTCACAAAGTCCCCTTTAAATAAAACTTGATGTTGGTTATCTATTTCATTCAGAGCTCTATAAGGCAAGTAAAGTTCATGAAGCCAGTATTTGATATGATATTTTTAAATCTGTCCATATATGTCCTGATTACATAACATCCAAGAAAATAATTTTATAAAATATATTTCATAATTTATACAAATAATTTTTTTAAAAAAAATATGACAAGTTTAAATAAATCATGATTTGAGTTCAACTATTTCTTTTTAACTTTTGTGTTACAGTTTTTAATTTAGAGTAGTAAATTAACTTTTTTAAGAAATCTATTTCCTGGCACTGCAAAAGAAATAGATACAAACGGTTCAATATTTACAAATGCAGGTATACAAATAAGGTATTGGATTCCAAACCAGTAACTTTTTGTTTGTTCAATAATTATGAAATTTCAATAATTGATTTTGGCCTCAACAAACATATAATTAAATATTACACATTTCTATGTGAGCCAAGATCAAATCAGTGATTTTAAATTTAGAGGTCAATTATAAATTATTAAATAATTTCTGATATATTAAAATTCCAAACAAACATGAATACATTTAAAAAAAAATTTTGACAAGTAGTAATTTAAAAAATAAATACTGGGGACTTCAGTAGTTGATATTGATTTTCATTTAATTCATGATTCGTAACTTACATCTTTACTGTGGATTTTCCGTTGGTTTATTAAATATTCCAGAGAATAAAATAGATTTAGATGCTTTATCATAAATAAAATAAATAAATGGGTGGTTGGCTTCAAATTTGGCTGGTTCTAGAGGTCGGGATGACCTGAAGTGGAAGAAAGCAGTCGCTGCTGCAGCTGTCGTTCCTAAACAATAAACAACAAAAATTAGTTGGTGCAGTCACTATATTATTGGTTTTGTAGGTTTAATAAACCTTGCAGATTAAGATTAAACCTCAACAATTGGAGAGGGAGACAATCAGGTAAGTCCTGGATGTTTTAAATTCTATGTTCTAAATATTATTCTTCTATTATTATTATTTCTGTTCTAAATATATTCGATTTTCTAAATTTAAATTTACTCTTTTAAATTGAAAAGACTATATAGAATAGTTTCTTAATTATAAACCCCTAAGTAACTTATTTTAAAATATTCGTATACACTCTATTTCTGTAATTGTTCTTAAAATTGTATATTTTTTTGTATTTTGTGTATTTTTGTTTTTTTTAATATTGTATATTTTTTTGTATTATAAAAATTGGGCTAAAAATCCGTTATTGTGTAATAATTAAATAAATGTTAAACCACACCCACAACTTCATATCAGGCCAACCTCATTGGTTCCTCAACACTATTTATTTTCCCACCCAGTCAACTGATTTTAACTGCGTGTCATGCTATAAACATTAAGTAACACTTCATAACACAAATGAAATAAAACATAAAGGTTGGAAAATATCATCTTATCATTTAATTTAAATACTTGTTACAACTATATTCGCCACGCTATATCTTTCGACTTGAAAAAAACAGCTGCTTTAATAGAAACAGGAGGTGTCCAACTTCGAAAAGAAAAAAAAATACCTACAGGCCCTACTTGGGTAAGTCAAAGGATAACCATAGTACAACCCCTCAGTGGGCGTGCTCTAATATATTATATTTCTTATGCTCATACATAAGGAATTGTAAGTAAGTCTTTTTATGCAATTTTGGCAATTCGGCCAAATAATATGTTAAACGTTAACATATTATAATGTTGATCACCCTTTTGTTATCAATTTCTTATCAAGCGAGAGTGGTGCTGCTACGAGCGTTGAATCACCGAATAGTAATAGCAGGTAACCAACTATGGGAAGAAAATCACCAACAGGGAACAAGTATTGTCACCTGATAAACTTAGGTAACTTGTGGACCTGCTTAAATTATCCGGTCACAATTTCTTTAACACATATTGGGAAGTTGAGAAATCTGCTGATGATAATAAATCGGAAGTTAAAAGAATGACTAAAGCAATATTGATTTGATAAAGGCCGGGTGAGTATTCTCAAACCCGCAATACACATATAAAATGAAGATGGAGTGAGTAACCTCAAACCCACAGTATCTGAGAATAGATGAGCATCAGACTTACTAAACATAAAAATTTGATTCTGAGGGAAATAAAACAGAATACTCAAAATTGACTCTTGATGAATAAATGTAATTGACAATATAGAAAATTATGATTATACCAAAATTAAAGGATAGTAATATATAGTGTAAAATCGAGTTAATTTAAAAAAAAAACAATTAAATATAAGTTAGGCACTGGGATGCTACAATATCTTGATCTATTTATTAATAGTATTGATATAGAAAAATCAAAATAGGTACTGCGAGCATTTCCTTCATAACAGCTATTAGAAAAAATATTACCTTCTTCATCAAGTTTGATTTTGGCTTTGTGCACGGCTTCATCAAGGCCTAAACCTGGTCTGCCAGTTAATGTTGATAAATCAGCATTAGGTTGAAACAAATTGCCAACTCCCATCCTTTCTAATACCTGAAAGTACCATTAAAAGCTAATATATTAGTAAAAAAAATCACAAAAGACAAGATTAAAATGAAGTTGGTTCTAACTTTGGTCTCAATTAGAGTGCTCATTCAACCAGGGGTCAAGTTAGTTAGGACTAGAATGCCTGTTATACAGGCACTCTAGTTGGGACCAAAGACTTAGGCCCGTATTCAGAATAATTTAAAAAAAATCTCTCCTAGGTTGTTCCTAGCCTTCCTAGTTTTCTAGCTTTCTCTAGGCTAGCGTATTCAGAATCAGTTTTTGAAATCTCTCCTAGGTTGTTCCTAGCTTCTTCCTAGCCTTCTCCTAGCTTTTAAAAAATCAACCCTAGGAATGATTTTACGTAAATTTATTCGTGCTAAAACGTTAATATAACAAAAATAGAATAAAAAAACTTACATTAGAGTTAATTATAACTTAATTTATTATTTATCTTTACAATAATTTGAACCTCAATTTTACGTAAACAGACATTTTTTGACAACTAGCGCTACCTGTAGAGAAACTGTAAAACTATAATATGAGATATTCTACAAAAATAAACAAATGATTTGTAAACAAACCTGGCATAGAATAAACTCCCTTAAAATACGTAAATTTGTAATGACAACAAACTTATTTATAGTTGCCGATTATTTAAGTATATCTAATGTGAAAGTGCGTGACCTTGACCCAGTGAAGGTTTGAAACTAGAGAATGATTTGCATTTATTTTCACTTATGAAGAAATCATTATATGTCATTAATGTACTATTTAAATGTTTTTACAATAACATAGTTAGTGATAATAAAAACAGGTTAAACTTTCGTAGAGTGTATGGGTGCCACATTTTTGAATTGTAAGTTTATAGAAGAATTATTATACTTGACATAATAAATCATCATATTATAGGGTTGTATAAAACCCTACAGTTGGTACTTCCATTTTTCACACTGATCTATAAAGTCATATCACGTAAAGTCAAATTAGTTTACGTAGCAATTAGTTCGTTTTAGGCGTTTTAAAAGCGGGTTGATTTTGTGAACAGTTTTAAAACTACACAAAACAAACAAAATGTATAATATACTTTTCAGTCTTGTTTACTTCTATAAGTTAGCCAATTTGCCCGTAATTATTTAGTTTAGTTTAGACCTTTCCAGTAATTATTATATATTCAATAAAATATACTCAGCACTAGTATTATTTTATTTATTTTATATAAGGTTTCATCAAGTTTATGATACTTTCCATTTATAATATTTGATAGCATTTATTGCAAGGTTAGCAATCAAGAAGGCGGTCGCTCAAAACGGGGATTTTCAAAACAGTTAACAGCTCTACTTCATTCTAGATGGGAATATACAACACTACCACGTTAAGGCAGAGTTTTGAATCCCACATTTTAATGGGGAGATACATCAATAAGTATAATGTTTACTCTACCAACATAATGTAAACAATGCTTACTATCCCCGTTATGATTGTTACTTAGCTGATCTTTCTAATCAAATCAGCATTAAACATCTCTGAGTTCATACGTTGTGAACGTAGAGATCACGATTTTCTTTACGTCGTGAACTGTGTGTTTTTATAGTATTCATAAGCCTATTGCTTAGGGAAAAACATTTGTTATAGCTTAACAAAAAATTAAAAAATGTAAATGGAATGTAAAAAATTTGCTTCGGGTATATAATCGACCATATCAAATATAAATACGTCACGGAAGTTACGTTTTGTTGCAGAACGTTTCTTTGTTTACATAATAAAGCAATGCTATTGTCACTTTAGGATCACAAAAATAAATAATAGGATCCTTTGTTTCATTTTGTTTTGATATGAGCCAATATGTATTTTGTGACGTCACACTTTCGCGACGATTAACATAGTGCTCATGAAGAAGATATACAGGGTGTTGCATTTCACCCTGCACTGGTGCATTTCACCAATACATCACTTTGATTAACTCAGCTTCGCGAGTTATCGCGATAAAATTCGTTACAACCCCACTAAGTTGACAACTGGAAGTTTGAATACCCAATTATTATGTTGTTAATCGTCTGGTATGTATGGTCATCATATTACCAATATGTGATTTTTTACAGTAACTTTAGATTATATTGGAGCAACCTTTGCGTCATATTCTGAACATTTGATACTAATAAAATGAAATTCCGGTAATTTTTTTGTAATTTTCCGGGGGTGGTACCCCCAAAATTTATAAGGGGACCCGTCCAAAAAAAACATTTTTTACTGGCGCAATATCCGTTTCAGGTCAAAAGAAGTTGTTTGGAGCAATAAAACAAATTTTTGATTTTTTTGGGGGCAACACCCCAAAATTTAAAAGGGGGAGCCAACCAAAAAAAAAATTTTAATGGCTCAAAATCCGTTTCAGGTCAATAGAATTTGTTTGGAGCAATAAAAAAAAATTTTGATTTTTTTGGGGCAGCACCCCCAAAATTTATAAGGGGTAACCGACCAAAAAAATTTTTTATTGCCTCAAAATCCGTTTCAGGTCAAAAGAAGTTGTTTGGAGCAATAAAAAAAATTAGACTTTTTGGGGGCAGCACCCCAAAATGTATAAGGGGGAGCCGACCAAAAAAAATTTTTTTATTAGCTCGAAATCCGTTTCAGGTCAAAAGAAGTTTTTTGGAGCAATAAAAAAAAAATGACTTTTTGGGGTCAGCACCCCCAAAATTTATAAGGGGGTGACAACCAAAAAATGTTTCGCCCTGAACCACTCATGTTTACCCAAAATGGATTTTAAGCTCAAAAACAATTATTAAAATAGAACAAAAAATGACTAGAGACAATCTAGGGACGATTTAAGGTACCTCTCTACCTACCTTGGATCTTCCTAGGTTGTTCCTAGCTTTTTCCTAGAATTTAAGGTGCAAAGTTAGGAAAGGCTAGGAGAAACCTAGGAGAAATCTCTTCCTAGCCCTAGGGACGGTTAAAAATGTTCTAAAATGGACACTAAAGTTAGGAAAAGGCTAGGAGAAACCTAGGAGAAATCTCTTTTTGAAACTTTTGATCATTCTGAATACGGGCCTTAGTCTATCAAATAGTACTTTATAATGCCCTGGTTTTTGCCAAAACAGATTAAAATCAGACTACAGTCTATCGTTTAGTTTAAAAATCTTGACAGGTCAGTTTAGACACCACTGATTCTTAAGAAAAAAATCCCTGCAAGACAGGAGCGGGAAAAACTATGTAAACAAATTAGGTTATTTTACCCGTATTTTCTAGGCAATGTTTTTTTACATTTCTTTTGTGTAGTTTTATTTTAAAATATCATATTTTTAATAGTAAAGATGATATTTAATAATGTTTTAAATATTTTAATATTTAATATTTTGTAAATATTTATATTTACAATATAAAAAAAAAAATTTAAATATTGTAAAATAAATAAATAAATATCATATTTGAAAGTAGTTTTCAATACGATGTAATCAAAAGAAGAACCACAAACAAAGTGAACGATTGCCGGTAAAAAGGTTTTTTCCCTACAGCGGTTATTGTGGTGGGGATTTTTTTCTCTTTTAAGTGAGATGTTGGCAGCGGCTTCTCTGATTGGTCAATCCCCAAAATACTTATGACCTTGGAGATTTTTAAACTAAACGATAGACTGTAAGAGAAACATAGTAGAAAAGCAAATCACTTCAGCATCAATAGACAAACTAATAATAAAAAAAATGTTGATGAAAAATTAAATGAATTCTTAAATTGATGTTCAAAATGAGTATTCTTTACTAAAAACTATGAGCAAAAGTTTTTGGAATCAAACACTAGAAATACTTGTTTCAGCTTCTTATAATTTTTAAAGGGTACACCATATTAAATTAGTGAGTAATAACACAGTAAATCTGTCAAATTAGATTTAAGTTGTGGCAAAGTTATAAGTGGCTCCACTTGTAGAACTACTTTAACCATCTATATCTGTCAAGAGATTTAGAAAACATATTGAAGAAAACTCACCCTGTTGAGATCGTCAATATCATGTTCAATGGTAAATTTAGGCAGAGTTACTTCCACAGGTCTGGGAAGGAGAGAGTCTGGAGTTACTATTTCTTGAAATGCCTCAGGTGTCAGTCTATTTAGTAGATTAGTAATAGCAAGAGGGCTTGCAAAGGGAGGCAGGATTATGAATAGTGATATGTCGTCTCCCTTGTAGGGCAGTTCTAGGATCTGGGCTCCTAATTTATCTGATGCCACTAAACAGAAAGATAATATTAAAATAATAAAATGTCTGTGGCAATCTCGAGTAACCAATGTCTATGCCACCAAGGCAATCTCGAGTAACCAATGTCTATACCACCATGGCAATCTCGAGTAACCAATGTCTATGCCACCATGCAATCTCGAGTAACCAATGTCTATGCATGGCAATGAGTACCAATGTCTATGCCACCATGGCAATCTCGAGTAACCAATGTCTATGCCACCATGGCAATCTCGAGTATCCATAACCAACCATCAATTACTAATAATAATCACTATAAATGAACAATAACTTGAGCTTATTTTAATCAATAAAAATAGCATCAAGAGGAAGGTTACATTTCACTATAAAGCACAATTATTATATCCGTGACAGCTGGTGGTTTTTAACATATTGACAGAGACTAATTTTAATGTTAATAAGATAAGTTGAAATCTTGAAATGTACTATATAAATTAATTTCAGTAAATTAAGGTTCTTTGAATTTATTTACTTAAAAGAGCCAATAATAGCCTGTATCTGGGGAATATAAAAAGACAGAGTGCGGAAATATCTCAGTCCTGCCCTGCACTTAATGTTTAAAATAAGCATGCACTACTTTTATGTATTTCTATAAGACCATTTTACTTTAAAGTAAAACTTAATAACTTCACATTGACTGCAAGGACAGATGATCTATTCACAGATATGCCTCGGTAAAACTTACAGTGGTTGAAAGTAGCTTTCTGTCTCATCATTCTAGTCGGAACCTTCTGTTGATTTGACACATAGAAGTCATCGTTTTTGGTATTTTCTGGTGGAAATTTGCTTTTCCAGACTCCCTTGAAATATGCAGCGTTTGTCTGATAACAGAGCAACCACTTCAACATTAGAAAGATAATGTACATAGTCTGAGGGGGCAGTGAGTTTCAGGGTCTCAATGCAACATCCTCAATCTCTCAACACATGATTTTAGCCAAGGAAAAGTGACATTATGAGGGGAAATGGGTTTCTGAAAGGTGTGTGTGAGTACGAGTATGTACCAAGTGAGTGAATGATAAGTAACAGAAGCAACTTACCAACACAAGCTTTGTAGCCGGACTAAGGGCCCCGTCTGATAATAAATTCTGAATATTATTTTTAGTTGTCCTGGCAATCCAATCATTTATCTTTTTAACAGACTGACTGGGGTTGACTGTGAAATCCATTTTATCGATTTCATCCACAAACAAAGTCTCCATGCAATCTCGAATATTTTCAGTATCACTTACGAATAACCTGAAGAAATAAGAAAACCAAGAGTTGTTAATTGTTACATAAAATAAGTTTATGGCAAAAAAATTGTATTTAAGCTGATATATCAAATTGAAGAAAAACTTAATCTTAATATTATACATGATATAATATATATATAATTATTTCCCGCCGGGGTTATAATGAATTATTACATAAAACAAGCCCCGAAATGTTTTGATTATTACCCTTCTGGAGATAAATAATATTATATTAATTTTATTTTAATAGTTCATTTAAATCGATTGCCTCAATTAATTGAATAAAGTATATTTTAAGGTCTTTTGATAGTAACTGATAATGTTGAAGAGGCCAGTTAAGTCTGAGAGTCATTGATTGCTGCATTAGTAATGATCTTTATCTATCTAGTAGAAGACAATCATTTATTTGTGTGTGAGTGTGGTTGTATGTTTGTATGAGATTTTACAAGTCTATGGCACACGATAAGGTTTGAACGCTTTTTTAGAACGGAATAAATATTGTATAGAACTCAAGCCCTCGAGATGTATTGCTTCTGAAGTATACATGAACTCTTAACTCTTAATAATGACTCAGCCAAAATTTCATGCATTCATAAAACCTAAAAAAATATTTGGTTATGCTGAAATTTGGCTGGCATATACCGCCATGAGAAATATAAACACATGCACCATGTTGAATTAATGATCAGCATTAGTGTTGATTTTATCATTCGACATATATAATTTGATGTAAACACGGATTTCAGCTAATATGTTTGGAAACTCAAGTTATAATATTGTTAGTCAAGTTATTTTGCAGGAAAGTTAGAGTGAGAGGGCCAGTGTTGCATCGCTCGCACGTCTTTTGTAAATAATTCAAATAAATGCAATACAAAAACCAACCTGTTTGCCGTGATGAGTTCGTAGCTCACAGATCCGTTCGTCATCCTCATTTTTTGAAATAATTTCTCCAGTTTGTACGAGTGCATGGTGCTAATTTTGCTCTGTAACATTCATGTTTTTCATTAGTATAATGCTTAGAATAATACAATATATAGAAGGAGCACTACTGATAATACGAAAGCCGGTTCACTGGTGCACACAAGAGTCTAGTCCGCAACTGTGCTCGGAAAAAAATATTATGTTTTGACCCAGGTTTAATGTAAATGTTGGAGTTTATTTAAACTTGCAATGCGAGTTTCATCTATTAAATGATTTATTGTATTAATTTAGTATGTAGAGTACCTATATGAAAAAATTTGTTGTGTTTAGGCACTCTATATTGTATTAAGTAAAGCAATACATAAAGGGCCAAATGTATTAATGACTTATACATGTTACCATCGGTTTGACTGAACAATTAATTAGATATTAAGCCTTAATTATGTACATAAATTATTCATAATTTCAGCAGACAAATATATTGTTTATAATATAGAGTTATTCTTAATTATAATGTATTTTCAAGTATTATAACTTCAAAAGAAATAGAAACTTGCTAACAAAAACTAAAGATCTTCATAATTATTAATTTTATCATTAAGAATTACTTATTCATTTCTGAGTCACTTTAAATTCATTAAAATCGGGTACCTCAGAACTTTTCCTCGGATTCGCTACGCTCAGCCTCACTAATTTGGACTCGCTTCGCTCGTCCTCAAAATATACAACTCACACAAATGTACTGCAGCTCTTTTTCTGACTCGCTTTGCTCGTCCTCAGATAGTAAATACATTAGTTTTATTCCCAGCGGTAACCTATCCAGGCACTGATGCTGCTCAACTTGTATGATCTAACATAACCCGTAGATATTCATCTTGCCGTATTGAAACGAAATTTGGTATATTTATATTTGTACTAATTGGTACAAGTATGAGTTGAAATTTATTTCAACTCCATTAAATTACATTACATTTCCTCCATTTTGACTTTTCCTCATTTATGCCGTAGGTTGTTTGCAAAAAAGTTGCGAAACCGTATCATCGGTTTCAGTTGTTTTTAAGACTTCCTGAGTAGTTGTCACAAAGTTGTTTGTCTGTATGTGTGTGTCTATTATATTATCACTGTTGATCCTAGTGTATTTATACTAGAGAGTTAAAAATTGGTAGAAAAATCTACATTTATTTCTAGTTTTGCTATCCGAATTTAATTTTATAAACAAATTTTACCGACAATAATGCATTTTACAGATGCATAAAACAGAAAATGTTCAGATCAAGTTAAATTTGTCACGCATGTAGTCCTATGTAAGATCAAACCACTGAGACTGCCAGTTGAACTGATAAAACTGCCTTATTCCAGCTAACTAGTAATGCGTTGCATCAAGAACTCACGGCAAAGAATACATAAAAAAAAATAATTAATTTAAAACAAGCGAAATGAGTTTATCAAACATTCGGATGCTATACTTTTTAAAGTATAAACTCAAAAAGGCTCGCATCGCTTGCTAGTTTAGGTATCTTTAACATTTACATAGTAAAAAAGGCTCGCTACGCTCGCTAGATTGCTTATATTTATAATAATACAAAGATAAAAAAAGGCTCGCTTCGCTCGCTAGATTGCTTATATTATAATAATAAACAAAGAAAAAAAGGCTCGCTTCGCCTCGCTAGATTGCTTATATTTATAATAAAATATATTGTAAAAAGGCTCGCTTTGCTCGCTAGATTGCTTATATTTGTAATAAAAACGTAAAAAATAGACTCGCTTCGCTCGCTAGATTGCTTATATTTATAATAAAATATATTGTAATTAAGGCTCGCTTCGCTCGCTAGATTGCGTAGATTTATATTAATGCATAGTAAAAAAGGCTCGCTTCGCTCGCTTGATTGCATATATTTATAATATAAATGTAAAAGAAGGCTCGCTTCGCTCGCTAGATTGCGTAGATTTATATTCCTGCATGTAAAAGAAGGCTCGCTTCGCTCGCTAGATGCGTATATTTATAATAATACATAGTAAGAAGGCTCGCTTTTGCTCGCTAGATTGCTAATATTAAATATTAATGCATAGTAAAAAAGGCTCGCTTCGCTCGCTAGATTGCTTATATTTTATAATAATACAACGTTAAAAATAGGCTCGCTTCGCTCGCTAGATTGCTTATATTTAAATAATAAATGGTAAAAGAAGGCTCGCTAGATTGCGTAGATTTATAATAATACACGTTAAAAATAGGCTCGCTTCGCTCGCTAGATTGCTTATATTTATAATAAAATATATTGTAAATAAGGCTCGCTTCGCTCGCTAGATTACGTAATTTATATTAATGCAAGTAAAAGAGGCTCGCTTCGCTCGCTATATTGCGTATATTTATAATAATACATAGTAAAGAAGGCTCGCTTTGCTCGCTAGATTGCTTATTATTAAATTTAATGCATAGTAAAAAAGGCTCGCTTCGCTCGCTAGATTGCTTATACTTAAATAATAACGTTAAAAATAGCTCGCTTCGCTCGCTAGATTGCTTATATTTATAATAAAATATATTGTAAATAAGGCTCGCTCGCTTCGTCGCTAGATTGCTTATATTTAATATTAATGCATAGTAAAAAAGGCTCGCTCGCTTGCTAGATTGCTTATATTTGTTATAATACAACGTTAAAAATAGGCTCGCTTCGCTCGCTAGATTGCTTATATTTTAAATAATACTACGTTAAAATAGGCTCGCTTCGCTCGCTAGTTTGCTATAATTTATAATAAAATATATATTAAAAAAGGCTCGCTTTGCTCGCTAGATTGCTTATATTTAATATTAATGCATAGTAAAAAAGGCTCGCTTCGCTCGCTAGATTGCTTATATTTTAATATTAATGCATAGTAAAAAGGCTCGCTTCGCTCGCTAGATTGCTTATATTTAATATTAATGCATAGTAAAAAAGGCTCGCTTTCGCTCGCTAGATTGCTTATATTTGTTATAATACAACGTTAAAAATAGGCTCGCTTCGCTCGCTAGATTGCTTATATTTAATATTAATGCATATTAAAAAAGGCTCGCGTATATTTATAATAATAAATGGTAAAGAAGGCTCGCTTTAAATTTTATTTTTTGAGTTTATTATTTTAGCCGCCATTTTTAAATTAATAAAAAAATTTGAAATGTTGACCATGAAAAATATATTGTCTTTTTCTACTCTTTAAGAGCTTTAAACGATGTACAACACGATTTTTTGCTCAAAATGTTTTAGCCGGTCCGCCATATTGGCCGCCATTTTGAAATATTTTTCGGAATATTACCAAAAACTATACAGCTCTGACATATAGTTAATTTTACTTGTATAAAAGTATCTAAAGTATATTACAATAGATCTTTATCTTGTAAATTCTTATAAAATTAGTAAAAACTAATTATTATATTAAATTATGGCCGCCATGTTGAATTTTTCGGAATTTAGTATATAACATGTTTTGTTCTACTAATCAAGAGCTTACAACGATATATTACTCGAGTTATTCCTTCAATTTTAAATTTTTTGGGTTCATTATTTTAGCGCCGCCATTTTTAAATTATTCAAAAAAATTTTAAATTTTGACCATGAAACATATATTTTCTTTTTCTACTCTTTAAGAGCTTTCAAACGATATACAACACGATTTTTTCGCTCAAAATTTTTTTTTATCCGCCCGCCATTTTGGCTGACATTTTGAAAATATTTTTCGGAATATTACCAAAAACTATACAGCTCTGACACATAATTAGTTTTACCTGTATACAAAATTTTATCAAAATCGGTCAATTTTTACGGCAGTTATCGCGACACGTACAAACAAACACACAAACACAACATACAACATACAAACATACAAACAACATACGCGCCGTCCCAAATCTTCTGAATGTAAAACTCACTTACGTTCGTTCAATTATTTGTATTAGAAACTTTAAAAAATAGAAATTATTGTATTGAATTAAAATTTGATATGAGTGTATTCCTCCTTTATAATATAAAAAATCGGGTACGGGGTACCTCGGAACTTTTCCTCATTACATGAGATTTGGTACGCTCGTCCTCCCTACCTTGGACTCGCTTCGCTCGTCCTCAGTAATACAGTTCGCCAAATTTATACTGCAACATGACTTTGGACTCGCTTTACTCGTCTTAAGATAGAAAAATGCATCCGTATCTCAGCGGTCACCTATACAGCATTGACCACGCTCAATGCTCCTTAATTTTTATGATACAACAAAAATCATAAATATACTTGTCGTATTGAAACAAAACTTAGTCTACTTATTTATTAAGTAACAATGTACACTCGTACCAAATTTCCAATTAGACCCTCTAGCATAAATACATAGGGCGCTATGATGATAACAGACACACACACACACATACAGACAGACAATTTTGCAAAAACCACTCAGGAGGTCTTAAAAACGGCTGAAACGGATAATTCCGGTTTCATCCCGGTTTCAGATTTTTTCATAAACACAATACTTTCCCTATAATATACCTACGGTATAAACGAGGAAAGTAAAAATTAAACATGTCGCTGGACACTAGTCCAACAATTGTGTTTACGCATATTTGCTTAACTGTGTGCAATCAAGAATCTTTAAAAATACGGATAAAGCCTATTTTATGCCTTTTATGCGAGCTCCAACCCCCACCTGTGGTTGCATATGATGGTCGGATTGTTGACAATTGGCCCACACGTGGTTGTATATGATGGTCGGATTGTTAACAATTGGTCCACATGTGTTGCATATGATGTCGATTGTTGACAATTGGTCCACATGTGGTTGCATATGGTGGTCGGATTGTTGACAATTGGTCCACATGTGGTTGCATATGATGGTCGGATTGTTGACAATTGGCTCACATGTGGTTGCATATGATAGTTGGATTGTTGACAATTGGCCCACATGTGGTTGCATATGATGGTCGGATTGTTGACAATTGGCTCACATGTGGTTGCATATGATGGTCGGATTGTTGACAATTGGCCCACATGTGGTTGCATATGATGGTCGGATTGTTGACAATTGGCACATGTGGTTGCATATGATAGGTCGGATTGTTGACAATTGGCCCACACATATTGATGGTCGGATTGTTGACATTGGCCCACATGTGGTTGCATATGATGGTCGGATTGTTGACAATTGGCCCACATGTGGTTGCATATGATGGTCGGATTGTTGAAATTGGCCCACTGTGGTTGCATATGATAGTCGGATTGTTGACCATCATATGCGAGGTCTTAAAAGAGATTGAATGCACGATACAGAATATCTGAAAGGCTGCTATTATTCTGAATAATGTATTAAACAATTCAAGAATCAGCTACAACCTTTTTAATTAGTTAAACACCTGCACAAAGCTTTCTCGTGTCTGAGTCAAATAAAGTCGCTGGGTTTTGGAAAATAGGAAAATATAGGATCGGTACAGGCGGTGCAGGCTTAGCATACACGTGGATGTAACTTAACTATTTCATGGATAATTACTTGACATGTTTGCCATAAATGCTTTGTGTCGTTTCTGTATGTATGACATTGACCTAATAATATGATTAACCTCGAATACATAATGCAGTGTCGCCTACCAGCAACGCCTGTCATTATTTTATATATGAGACAATACATATTAGATGCAATAGTTCTTTAGTTATTGTTTAAAAGAATTTTAGCTGTTAAATGCCGGAAGTTATTTTTAGGTAGATTAATGATGGTCATGAGTTAAGGCATGGTACGAGTAGGAAGTTGTGTTACTTTATTTATTTAATATATTTTAAAATACTAAGTAATGCATACATTACATTATGGATGCATTAATGATAATGTAGTCTGACTTCTTTTTCGTCAACGATAAAATAAAATTTACAAGGATTGATTGATTAGTGATTTATTTAACCAGGCTGAATTAGGACCATAAGGTCCTCTCTTCTATTCAACGTGGATACATATTCAGCCGATTTATTTATTAAAATTACATAAAAATATGTAATGAAAGATATGTTACAGACTATAAAAGGTTATACGCTCACTCTGTTCAAATAAAAGTTATACGTTCACGCTGTTCAAAAATAAAAGTTATATGCTCAATCTGTTCAGAAATAAAAGTTATACGTTCACGCTGTTCAAAAATAAAAGTTATACGCTCACTCTGTTCAGAAATAAAAGTTATACGCTCACTCTGTTCAGAAATAAAAGTTATACGCTCACTCTGTTCAGAAATAAAAGTTATACGTTCACGCTGTTCAAAAATAAAAGTTATATGCTCAATCTGTTCAGAAATAAAAGTTATACGCTCACTTAGTTCAAATAAAGTTATACGCTCACTCTGTTCAGAATAAAAGTTATACGCTCACTGTTCAGAAATTAGTTAACGCTCACCCCTGTTTAGAAATAAAAGTTATACGCTCACTCAGTTCAGAAATAAAAGTTATACGCTCACTCTGTTTAGAAATAAAAGTTATTTTATCAATTTGTAAAGTCTTTATTGATATCTAAAATTAATTGTAAATATTAGCGGTTCAAGTCGACACATTTCTTTTAAGATCATCTCTGGGAAATGAGCCATGTTTACGATCTGACCTTTCCATGAGTAAAAGTGCAATTTAAGAATGACAATGCAAGTCGTATTTATCTGTTGTATTTATCTGTTGTATTTATCTGTTGTATTTATCTGTTGTATTTATCTGACAGTGGCTGTTAAATAAATACGAGTTTATGAAGCTCGGCGCTTCATAAACACGTAGCAATAGAATAGCTAGCGAAATTCTTCTTAATTTTGCTCCGAGGCAAAAATATTCCTAGATGAGAATATCTGTGCCTCTGAGCAAAATTAGATATAGATATATTAGAATTTAAAAAAAATACGGTAGAATCATAACCTCATTAGCTCATTTTACTATGAAATTCGCTGTAAATAATGAAATTATGTGAAATAGAGATATTCGCTGCCGTAGAGATAATTTGACAAGAGAGGTCCTAGTGGTTGAATTTTGCAACAGCAAATCTGACCTCAACACTTTGCACTATTATTATAACGACATAAACGGTTCTAAAATACAATAATTATTTAGTAAAGCTTGTATAACGAAAAAACTCGGATAATGTGTAAAATCCTCACAACCATCAATTTATTACAATATCTTAACACACACTTTGAGTAGGTTACAATGAGGTTACATAGAGCCCCTCAGAGCTCTTACAAGATGTTTCGTCTTTCAATATATTGAGATAGGACGTGCCAAAATATAAATATAAATAAATAAATAAATAAATAATATATATTATATATAATATATATATATATATATATATATATATATATATATATATATTAATGATCTTTCTCTATGTAGTAGAGGAAATCATCTATTTGTTGTGAGTGTCTTCTCTTATCTCAATGCAGTTAAGTTATATATATATATATATATATATATATATATATATATATATATATATATATATATGTGTGTAATGATCTTTCTCTATGTAGTAGAGGACAATCATTTATTTGTGTGTGAGTGTCTTCTCTTATCTCAATCCGTTAAGTTATATATATTATATATATATATATATATGTAATGATCTTTCTCTATGTAGTAGAGGACAATCATTTATTTGTGTGTGAGTGTCTTCTCTTATCTCAATCCGTTAAGAGATATTACTTGTATGAGCACAGCCTATCTCAATGCAATGATAATATTATATATATATATATATATATATATATATATATATATATATATATATATATATATATATATATATATATATATATATATATATATTATATATATCATTGCATTGAGAGATAGGCTGTGCTCATACAAGTATACAAGTAATATCTCTTAACGGATTGAGATAGGATGTTACCATACAAGTAATGTATCTCAATATTTGTTCCGTAATTTAAAAAAAAAATGATCCCTCCATTTGTATGATATTTATTACTACGGCGAGATTTTATCTGATTTGCTATTTGAAGCAGGTATATTGGTTGTACAGGTTGTAATGATGTTTAGTGGAGGCGAAGGCTAGCAGGGGAATACCTCAAGGATCGTTATGTTTTATTATAGTGTTTATAATGAGTTGATACGGCGTCATCAATAAGTCAACTTGTTTTCAATAGCATCATCTGGTCAAGGTCAAGGCTGTCTATTCAGTCAGAGAAATTATTGTACATAAATCGAGAAGGATTCCATGGGCACCTGAGACTGAGACAGTCAGAGACTCTCTGAAAATAAGAACTAGGAACCGCTTCCCTTGCCATGAGCCTTGATAGCGTTGTGGATACGTACTCGCTTGTACTTTTTAAATTTAAAAAATCGGATACAGGGTGCCTTGGAACTTTTCCTCATTACATGAGATTCGCTACGTCATCCTCCCTACTTCGGACTCGCTTCGCTCGTCCTCAGAAATACAGTTCGCCAAATTCATTCTGCAACATGTCTTCCGACTCGCTTCGGAAGGCTTCAGATAGTAAGTAGATGCATCTGTTTCATTCTCAGCGGTCACTTATACACTTAGAATAATACTATATATAGAAGGAGCACAGTGCCGTAAACACAATGTAATTCCACTTTTAAATGTAAAGCCGGTTGACTGGTGCAACTAAGTAATGCTGCCAACCTGACAACAAAACATTATTTTAAATATTTGTCATAAATATCTATTAATGAAGAAATATCCTAAAGAACAAATATAATAACTTAAAACACCTGCTGAATATTTAATAAAACTGGTCTTAGATGGCAAAAGGGTGGCTGAATACAAGAATCTACATTTAGTTGACGAGGACTACTTATTATATATAATTTGAATAAATACGTTAAACTACAATTTAAAATGCTTTAAATATTGTAATGCACCGATATTTATATTAGTATTTATGAATAATAAATCAATAAATAATAATAGAACATAATAATTCAGCAACCGGAAGTATTGCCAACTTTTTTTTTAGAAAATTGTATATTGTTAGGATGGCAGCATTACTTAGTTGCACCAGTGAACCGACTTTCGTGTTATCAGTAGTGCTCCTTCTATATATAGTATTATTCTAAGCTTATACAGCACTGACCACGCTTAATGCTGGTTACGTTTTATGATCCACTAAAAATCATGGATATACTGGTCGGATTGAAACGAAACTTGTGTGTACTTATTTATTAAGTAATGGTATACATCTTTACTAAATTTCAACCCAATTGGTTTATTTTCAAATTATTTACAATTTTTTAGTACCCGTACACAAGTCATTGAATAACAATGTAACTAATTCTGATAATGAAATTAAACTTAGCACATATTATGTTAGTCTTATACATAGTCACATGCGTGTCAAATCTCGATCCAACCGCATCATTTTTCTACGTTTTGTGATTTTTCAAAAATTTAGCTGAGTCATTATTGCGGATTAATAACGTCAGTGGTGAAGATTGGAAAAGCCCAAGGACCAATCAGCGTCTACTTCTGGTTTAAACCTGGATCTGGAAACGAAACTAGACCGATATATTACCTATCACTTATTCCTCTGAGAAATGTTTTATAGATTTTAATGTTTTGTCCCTAAATCTTTTGCATAAAAAACTTGTTCTTTTACAAATGTACAAGGAGAGTAAAAGTGTGGTTAGCCATTACTACCGAACCAGATCAGCTAATCAAATACAATGCCTTATTCCTAGGTACAATACTACAAAAAAACAAAGATTTTTGACTACATAGGTAAAATCTATTATAATCAATTACCAGTCGAAATTAAGAAGGCACCTATTTATGAAGTTTATAAAGAAGAAGTCATTAATTATCTATATGCATTTCAGTTATCCAAATATTATAAGAATCAAAATTTTCTTCAATCAAAATGACTTACTATTGCAATAAAAACATTCTATAACTTTTATTAAATAATATAATACTGAGTCTACATTATTATTTGACATTTATATTAATCAGATGATTTTATTTTCATTTTTTTATAATTTTATGCATTTATTGTTGGAAAAATATTTAAAAACATAACTAATCTCTGAAGTCATTATCACAATATCTTGAATATTGAGTAAAGATTATTATACAAAACAATAAATACAAAGATAATGCTAAAAACTAATAAATATGTCCACCATAAGCTTGAACATTTTTATGAAAATACGCTTTAAAATTTAGATTAAATAACAGAATTATACTGATCTTAAAAATAGATAAAGGTTTTCAAGCTAATGCTGCACAAAGAATTACAGAGATTAAAATTTACCACTATTATATTTCCTGCCTCAGATTATATTATTTAATTTTATTATTATCATTATTTTTATTTATTTTTTCTTTCATTCAAGAAGATAAATTATAATTTCAACATTTAATAATTTATAAACAGAGGAAACAGAGTCTCCGCTCTAGCTTGCTACTGGAGGCTCTCATCATAAACTAAAAAATTGTAATTAATTTTGTTAACAATTTGATGGAAATAAAGAATATTATTATTATTATATTGCTAAGTGTAATTTTATAAATAATGCCCCATGGTGTTATTGACTAATGCTTGGTTATATAAAACTGAGAAAGTGATAAATAGGAACTTACTTGGTTTTCCGGAAGATTTAAAACTTTCTTGATGCTAGCTTCTGTATCGTTATTAGCGATGAAGTATGAGAGCATGAGAGCCGTGTACACACTGAACGGAGAGAAGAAAACGTTTTCTGTGCGCGTCCTTTCGTTAAGTTGTTTCAATAAATTTAGCGAGAATTTCTGCTGCCCCTGGTACATGCTGAGCCTGCTGTCAGGATCCAACTGCAAAGTAAATTTTAAACAAATAGGTAATTTAAAAAGAATCTAGAGTAGGTTCACATGTCGTGTAAATTTCCTTTAAAAGCTATCAATTAGTACGTTCACACACACTCTAGATCCGCGGATCGTATAGAATACGTATGCAATACGGTCAACTAACTTCACGGTTCTTGCAGCGTATTTGTTTAGTCGATCGAGTGATAACTGATCCCGCCATAACATGGCGTCTATTATAGTGAAGGTTCACTTTTGGTTATAAGAAAGTTTAAAACAAAAAATATATTAAATTGCGATTTCTTTGCATAATAATAAAGTTACAATAAAAAAAAATAATATTCCAAAAGTTATTTGATCAAAAACGGTAATATAGAAGTGAAATAAAAGTTCGACGAGAAGGTTATTCGTTAAATACGATCGTCTCTAAAGGTACATACAGCGTATAGGGGGATCCATTTAGATTCCATCTCCCTAGTTCTAGCGTATGCGATGGGATCCCCTCCGCATGGTTCATACAGCTAATATTACCGTATTGAGAGATCGTATTCTATACGATCCGCGGATCTAAAGTGTGTGTGAACATACTAAATTACTTGTCTATGTTTCCGGCTTATGCTTTATATGCTGAGTAGTAGTATTAGTACTACTTTATTCAATAATCCCCCCTGTTTACATCAGCCTCAACCAAGGATCTTGAATAAAGGGGATGACGCATTAAGGAACTTTCCTGACCCCATGGAAGTTGTATGAGATAGAGAATTAGAAGCAAACTTACCCCTTCCCCTTGATTATAATGAAAAAAGCGCCAAACAGAGGTTATGTAGCAGAGGTTATGTAGGTTGTTGAGTTTGCTTCTCAACTTTCTTCTGTGCTTCTCGTGATTGTTACATTTGTGGTGCTTGTTAAGTCATTTGTGCTTATATAATTTTAAATTTTGGAATATTCTTTGCCTCTTCAGTGAGTGATAATTTAAGCGTGTTTTGTCATAACCTTCTCAAGCTATGAACAATGGAAACCATTGTGACGTAAGTTTGCCTCTAAATTTTAAAACCTGCGTTGTTTTAAGAATTGTAAGCATGCGCAGTTTGTACCAAGCATGTGCAGTTGGTTTTTGACGTGTGTTTCGTGTTGAATTCTCTCTATTTTCTGGTTTTCGATGGGGTCACTTGTTTGTATGGCAAATCGACTTAGTGTGTCATCCCCTTTATTCAAGATCCTTGGCCTCAACACGAACAGGGTACCGATCTATATTATTAGTGTATGTAAATAAATAAAAGATTAAAAAAAAATAAAAAAAATACTGCATATATCATTGGTTATACAACATAATGCTGATTGTTCTCAATCCGGCACTCATACTTATTTAAAGATAACTTTGTGCTAACTTTTAAATGTTTCATCGCATTTCTTAAAAAAAAGAAAAATTTAGTAAAAAGTGACAACTCTAGGTTAACTCTATAGGTTATAATATAGATATAATAATTATAATAATAGTTATAATATAGAAACTGGAAACTCTAGCAAGATCGAAATAAAAATAAAAAATCGGGTATGGGGTACCTCGTTACTTTTCTTTATCACATGAGAGAAAGTTCCGGACTCGCTTCGCTCATACTAAGAATATACAATTCGCCAAATTTATACTGCAGCATGTCCTCGGACTCGCTTCGCTTGTCCTCAGACAGTAAATGCATCCGTTTCATTCTAGCGGTCACTTATACAGCACTGACCACGCTCAATGCTAATTAATTTTTATGTTCCAACAAAAATCTTAGATATAATAGTCCTATTAAAAGTGTACTTATTTATTACGTAAATGTTTATATTTTTACTAAGTTTCAACGCAATAGGATCATTTTCTGATTTTTTGATAATTTTTTAAAAACGTCATTCGATAAAAATTGAAGTAATGCTAATAATGAGATGAAACTTGGCAGACATATTCGTCTTATACATGGCTATATATTTATTTTTTTTTTATTTATTTATTTTACAATACAACGTATTAAAAAAAAATAATTAGACTTACAAAAAACAGAATTGTGAACTCCTCACAAAAAGACTAGAGTCTTGCACCGTGAGGAGGAGTATTTAAAATATTAAACAAGTACTATCAAAACATTTAGCCTATGTATTGTTATATTATATAAATATATGCGTGCCAAATTTGAACAAACCAATCATAAACCAATTATTTTCCGAATAGCCCAACTACAGCGGTAGACTGATTTTTTTCAACGTTTCAGCTCTCTAGCATAAATACACTGGGAGCTACGATATGATATACTTGTCATATTATGACGAAATATTATTCAACTTAATTAAATTATTTTCAGATTTTTTAAAAAAACGGACATTATTCATTTAATAAAAATTGAACTACTGCTGATAACGAGATGAAATTCGTCGCATATGTTAGTCTTATACATGGCTTCATGCGTGCCAAATCTCAATTCGATCGCATAATTTTTTCGCGTTTTATGATTTTTTGACATTTTTACTGAGCCATTATTGCGGGTTAATGACGTCATACAAATTATTTTCCGAATAGCACAACTACAGCGGTAGACTGATTTTTGTACGAAGTTTAAAATCTCTAGAATGAATACACTAGGAGCTACGATAATAACAGACACACATACACACAGACAACTTTGCGAAAACCACTTAGTAGGCCTTAAAAACACCTGAAACGGATATTTCCGGTTTCGATTTTTTTTTGCTAACACTATACTTTTCCTATATAGCAGCGGTATAAATGAGGAAAAATGTACAAATAACCCGGCTTGCATACCTCAGCGCCAAAATACTTATATTTTGTAGTAACAAAATACTGATATCTTTGTAAAATTTTTATATTGTAAACATGACAATACAAAATGTCGCCGCTACCAAGATTCGAATCTGTAAACCCAGTGGAACTTTTAAAGGTGCATTCACAATACTGCGGTAGCGATGTATGGTTCGCCAATTTGAAGGTTATGGTTTATTATCTTAATCAGTTTATTTTATCATTATGTAATTGTTCTGAAATGTTATGCATTAGTTCTGTTCTTAGTTTTATTGCCTAAATAGTATTTATTGTAGATCCCGGACTTAGAAATGTTTTTTTTTTAAACAAGACTATTATTTATAACAAGTAATAAATTACATTACAATATAATAAACTAAACAAGACAACACTTCGCAGTTTTGATCGGGTTGGTCAGTTAAAAAATATTTAGACCAAAAAATATAGATTTAAACTTAGACCTTTTGGAATTTTTAAAAAATTCCCATTACCATCAGACATGATTTATAAAAAAAAAGTAAAACTTGAAATAATGAAGACATTTCTATAAAATATTAAAGACACAGCTCGTCCAAAACCTTTTCTTCTTTGTCTTTTTTATCTTCTGTTGAGAAAAATGTATTGTTGTTTCCAAAATTCGGAACTAGCTGTGTTAGCGGATTTTGCGACCGTAGTGCAGTTATTGCGGAACTATAATTTTCCGCCTAGCAATGACCACTACGCACGCAACGGACGGAGGCATCGCTACCGCAGTACTTTGAATGAACCCTAATGGTCAAAACGACTCCTCACCAGTTCCATTCGATTTAGCACCCTCAAAAACAATGAACACGACACCCTGCTCAAAAGTCGTTTATGGATCATATTATTGGCTTTCGGTTATTTCTACAGTTGTTTAGTTTTTTTGTCTTTTCGACTGTTCTTATCTATTCCAGACCGATTTTATTGGACCTATTTTTAGGCATAAATTAACTCCAATTTTTACTAAAAAAAAAAATCTTTTAAAAGCAACTCAAAATAATGAGTCACAAGCATTTTATTTACTTTAACTTGGATCTGCAGCAGTTGCTATAAGCTGATTGTGTAGCTTCAATATCTATATCTTCAAAAAAGCAAAACGTATTGCTGATGGATCATCCTATTTAATCGTTCTTCTAATCTTCTTAATCTACTTTATTAAATGCAACTAACCGACTACATCACAAATACTAGGAAAAGTTACTTACTTGCATTGGTTGATCGTTTTCACTCAGACATTGCTGTAAACTAAGCGCTGGTAGAGCTGCAAACAGCAGCAATAGCTTCATATTTCTGGAAAAAATCATATTTATAATTTATTAATGAGATATAGTCAAGTAAATAATGGATGCCTTATGGACCCTACGTCCAGCAACAACTCAAATCCAACGTCCAGTAGCAATCAAACTGACTAACTAAAATTGTAAGAGCTAACTAAAATTTAGTTAGTTATATCTGTTTAACTTAAATTTAGTTAGTTTAGTTATATCTGGGAACTACCCAGATATAGAATTGTATTTGCTTGTTACATTTCATAGATGTCACTCACACAATTATATTGTGTCAACTATTCATGTTTTGCCAAACCCGGTAGTATCAAATGATAAAACTCTTAGTTTTCAGAAACCAAGAGATCTCCCTGCTAGTAATAAGAAGACACAGGAATAATGTATTTAAAGTCATAAAAATTACATTAAGATAAAATATAATGATGAAGATAACATTCAGATCGGGGAACGCCAAAAATATCAAGAAATATATCTGATAGAAGAATAAAAATATAAAAAAAAACAACTTTGAACAAATAAAAAATAAAGAATAAAAATATAATAAAAAAACAACTTTGAACAAATAAAAAATATAACTAAGAATAAAAATATAATAAAAAAACTTGAACAAATAAAAATTAACTAATAAAAATATAATAAAAAAACAACTTTGAACAAATAAAAAATATAACCAAGAAAAAATAAAACTTAAAAGAATAAGGAGAAATGAAAGTAATTCACACCTAAATCTGAAATGGGGGTGAGAAAATCGCTTTAACTTTTAAAGCGAAAAGGATTCATTTGCGTCAGGTTTTTTAGGTATTCTCAAATCAACCAAATGTTATTAACTGATCCTTTGTGCGGGTTTAGTCTAATTGCAAAAATTTCAATTTTTCGCAACGCTACTGCAATCTATTCATAACCATCCAATCAAACAACAAATTCGAATATTGTGCATTCGGCTGAAAACTCACTTCATTTATTATAATAATGCGCGATATAAAGTTTTATTGACTCAAATAGTAGAATGGTATTTTAATCATAAATATAATTTATTTTAATTACGTTCATTTAAATAATCAAGTCCATAATTAAATAATCAAGGATGAATACGATCCCAGGTGATATTGTTCTCAACAGAGGAAGCAAAGAAGCAACCAGTGCCACCGGGAGCTTAAGAATTTCCAGCATTTAAATTCAAAACTTATTTTTGGGTAATTTTGTTAATAAGTTTGTTATCACAAGCGAAATAATAAATCTTGTTCATAAATATTAATTTACTCGTGCAAAAATATAAACAATATATTTGATGTTAAATATAGAGGAAGGTCTAGTTGACGGGAGCCGAGTCCCTGACCCCTCGCCTTGATTCAAAATCAATGTCCAAATTATTTCTTTATCATAACAATTTAACATTACGATATTTTTTCTCCTTTAGCCTTTCGATATCGACATAAAAACGAAAGATTATTTAGGGGACCTTTAATAATCATGTTCAACTTGCAAATTGCATTTTAATAACGAAATTAAGTGCGATAGAATTGACGGGACCTCTGAAAGGTAAACAAACATTTAAGCCAGGATTTAATTTTGGGAGGGCTGAATGCTATATAATATATAATAATATATATATATATATATATAAATATATATATATATATATATATATATATTATATATATATAATATATATATATATATATATATATATATATATATATATATTATATATATATATATATATATATATATATATATTATTATAATAATGTATATATATTTTATATCTTTCAATTTCAATGTAAATTTTTTATATATTATGATATTTATATTATAAGTTTATTGTTTAAAATATATGTTATGTAATTTATTATTTTTATATATTTTTTATAGGGTTTATTTTTTCACACATTTATTGCGGGTTTAGGTTATGTAAAATTTCGGGGGGGGGGGCTGAAGCCCCCTCAGCCCCCTGGCTACGCCACTGGGCTCTACAAAGAGAATCTGACACACTTAGCATTTTCCCACCCCTCTCTTTGCTCCAATTTCCCATATTCATTCTTGAAATTTAAAATATATAAATTCTAAAACAAGACGTGAGTACAAGATTTCATAAAACACTCTAGGCATTTTATTTAACGATTAGTAATAAAAATAACTGCAGTATTTATTTATTAGTTTAGTTTTCAGAAAATGCATTAAACTTATTTAATCATAAAATGACTCACGAATAATCTTACGATTAGTTTTATAATCGTTTAACGGTGGGAAATATCCCGCTTAATTCTTTATGACTTTTTTCTTAAATTGCGTCCTAGTGTGATCAGTAACGATGTAAAACATCTGCTTAAGAAAGCAGTAGTATTATGTTTGACTTTTAGTATTATGTGGTCTTGTGTATGAGGAGTGATTTGGCAAACCCTTCTATCTCTATCAATATAGTGCATATTTCAATATTTGTGTTTCGATAGTATGTTTATTTTATTGAACATTATAGTAATTAGAGCAGCTAGAATATCTGACTTGAAGACGTATGCGTTAGAAAATAATTTTTATTACAAAATGACGCTTATGTCAGTAAGACACGATAGTAAGCTATGTCAGTAAGACACGATAGTAAGCTGTGTCAGTAAGACACGATAGTAAGCTGTGTCAGTAAGACACGATAGTAAGCTGTGTCAGTAAGACACGATAGTAAGCTGTGTCAGTAAGACACGATAGTAAGCTGTTCAGTAAGACACGATAGTAAGCTGTGTCAGTAAGACACGATAGTAAGCTATGTCAGAAAGACACGATAGTAAGCTATGTCAGAAAGACACGATAGTAAGCTATGTCAGTAAGTCACGAGCAAAGCGAGTCCGTAGTAGTGTGGATAAGCGTAGCGAATCTGATGTGGTGAAGAATAGTTCCAAAGTATCCTATAACCGATTTTATCTTTGTCTTTCTTTTTTACCTTTAACTGATATTTATTTTGTTTATATATATATATATATATATATATATATATATATATATATATATATATATATATATATATATATATTTTTTTTTTTTTTTTTCTTTGTTTGGATATATACTTATAGTATCAGAAAGCAACGTCATAAGCTTCATTTTCATGATGGTAATTTACTAAAAAACGATATGTTGGCATGATATATTCATTAGTTCGTGGCTCCCAGAGCTAGGTAATGTTCGGGTTTGTGAGTTACCAGGGCTCAAATGTTAAAAGAACGGAAAAATATGTTCATGTTTTATGTGACAAAAGCAAGCTAAGATTTGTAGGCCTATCTATAGATGTTTTTTAAGGTTCTGCGACATAGTTGTTCAAATCTCAATCGAGGTTTGTAAAGTACTGTAAAAACTTTCTCCGAATTATTTTCCAGGAACTAAAAAAACCTCTCTGCTACAGGTCCGGGTATAGACGTAGACTAGATCGATGTTACGCGGTTATTTCAGATGAGTAATTCTATTTGTCTATGAGTGCTGTGTCACGCTACTCTTGTGAGAGATAATCAGTTCAACCAACTCGAAAGATCGGGGGTTTGATGTCTTGTCTTCCTTATTTATTATTGTATGCGAGGCTATTCTCTGGTATGCTGTATGTTTGGTTTTTCATTTTATACAGGCAAATATGAATACAACAGATTTTGAGTAAGTATATATGCTCCTACATATTACCTACCATAAAGGAGTAAGTCATGCTTCTACTATTACCTACCAATAAAGGAGTAAGTAAGTATGTCCTACATATTACTACCAATAAAGAAGTAAGTACGCACTACATATTATCTACCATTTACGAATGCTCCACATTTATCTACGAATAAAGGAGTAAGTAAGTATGGTCCTACATATTATCTCCCAATAAAGAAGTAAGTACGCATGCTCCTACATATTACCTACCAATAAAGGAGTAAGTACGCATGCTTCTACGTATTACCTACCAATAAAGGAGTAAGTAAGTATGCTTCTACATATTACCTACCAATAACGAAGTATATATGCTCCTACATATTATCTACCAATAAAGGAATAAGTACGTATGCTCCTACATATTATCTACCAATAAAGGAGTAAGTACGCATGCTCCAACATATTACCAACCAATAAAGGAGTGTTATTTTTATTATTTTTATTTGAAGAGTGCTGAAACTTGTTCGTATAATAAAACAAGTTAGCGTTACATTTGTTTTTGGGAAGCACAATCTATGTTATTATTACATTAAATTCTTTGACATGGCTGATACAGCGTCGTGCGGAGTGACGACATACTTGTCGACTCAGTCTGTCTTCTATGAGTTCATTTACATAGCTCTGTGCTCTTAACTAACATATCTAATTGCAAAACTAAAAAAAAAAACAATTAATTGTAATGAATTCTGAACCTTGACATCTTTAGGAATCGTTGCTTTTCAAAGTCGGTAACATTGAAAATATTTATGTCTATGTTTAGTTACTAAAAATAACTAGACGGATGCAATATGGATAAATATGCGAACGGAGCGATGTTTGTTTTTACCCAAAACAACATATTTAAATTTCGTCAATGTTTCCTTTAAATTGCTACAAGCGTACATATTGCAGATAGAGCTCTAATGAACCTTGTACCTGTGTGATATGGGGTACAAGAGAGTAGGGAGGAGATGAACTGAATGTCACTTTCACCCAATAATAACTTTTAAGAAGGAAACAAAAAGGTTTTATTTGAACAAGGCAGTGAAACCAGTCTATAAATAACTGTCTGGTCCAAGCTCTACTTCCACTACTATCTCCATAAGCGTCCGAAGGATTTTGTCCAGGGGGAGGGGTCAAAGCTACCAAATTCAGTAATCAATAATGCGCTGCGGGATTAGATTAATGAAACAAATAGTACGTTCACACACACTCTAGATCTGCGGATCGTATAGAATACGATTACGAATACGAGTATGCAATACGGTCAACTAACTTCACGGTTCTTACAGTGTATTTGTTTAGTTGATCAAGTGAGATTACGTGATAACTGATCCCGTCAACACATGGCGTCTTTTATAGTGAAGGTTCACTTTTGGTTATCAAAACAAAAAATATATTAAATTGGACTTCTTTGCATAATAATAAAGTTACACTAAAAGGAATAATATTCCAAAAGTTTTTTTTATCAAAAACGGTAATATTAAAGTGAAATAAAAGTTCGATGAGATAGTTATCCGTTAAATACGATCGTCTCTAAAGGTACATACAGCGTATCGGGGGATCCATTTAGATTCCATCTCCCTAGTTCTAGCGTATGCGATCGGATCCCCTCCGCATGTTTCATACAGCTTAAATTACCGTATTGAGAGATCGTATTCTATACGATCCGCGGATCTAAAGTGTGTGTGAACGTACTAAAACTTAGGTACGGGGTGCATCGAAACTTTTCCTCATCACATCTGTGCCGCAACGCTCATCCTCAGAATATACAATTCATCAAATGTATACTGCAACACATCTTCAGACTCGCTTCGCTCGTTCTCAGATAGTAAATACAACCGTATCATACCTAGCTGTCACCCATCCAGGCACTGACCACGCTCTATACTGCTTAACTTTTATGATCCAACAAAACACATAGATATACTTGTGATATGTAAACGAAACTAAGTGTATTTATTTATCACGTAAAGGCATATACTTAAACCAAATTTCAACTTATTTGGATTATTTCCCGATTTTTTACATTTTGCTTAAATAAGGTATTTGAGATATTCGATAAAAATTAAACTTATGCTGATAATGAGATGTAAATTAGCATATGTGTTAGTCCGCGTTTTGATGATGCTAAAAAAATTAGCATAATTTTTCCACGTTTTATGATTTTTCGAAATTTGTGCTGAGTCAATATTGCGGGTTAAAACGTCATAAACCAATTATTTTCCGAATAGCACAACTACAGCGGTAGACTGATTTTTTTCAACGTTTCAGCTCTCTAGCATAAATACATTGGGAGCTACGATATGATATACTTGTCATATTATGACGAAATATTATTCAACTTAATTAAAATATTTTCAGATTTTTTAAAAAACGGACATTATTCATTAAATAAAAATTGAACTACCGCTGATAACGATATGAAATTCATCGCATATGTTAGTCTTATACATGGCATCATGCGTGCCAAATCTCAATTCGATCGCATCATTTTTACGGATTTTATTATTTTTTAAATTTCTCCCTAGTCATTATTGCGGGTTAATGGCGTCATAAAACATATTTTTTAACAATACCACAGCTGCAGTGGTTGACTGATTTTTTTACAAAGTTTCAACTCTTTAACACAAATACACTGAGAGCTACGATGATAACAGACTCACACACACATACATAACACCATATTAGAAAGTCTAAGACCATGTTTTCCTTTATTCTAAAGGTTTTAATGTTAGTACATTCGTAATATTTATACCGCAAGAGAAAACCTTAAGAATATATGTGTATATACTATTAACATACACACACACAAACAAATATATATATATATATATATATATATATATATGATTAGTGAGTCTCCTCACTTAATAAAACAACCTACTTTACGAGCCCTTCCTCATAATCCCACCTGCCTCACTCAATGACTCCTTCCTCATAAGTTTATCTTCCTCTGGAGATGAAATTAAGAGTACATATATTAGTGCCTCCTGCAAATATGACTTTTGCAGGAGGCACTGTTCTAAGCACTGACTGTCCTCGCTGCTATCTAACTATTGGATGTCAGTGTCTATTCATTCACAGCTGTTTGTTATAAAACGATTTATCGGAACCCTGGTTAGAAAAGTAGAGATACATTGTTGCATCACGTCCGGGTCCCCAGGACAGGACCTGGGTTAAACTACCTGTAGTTCTTAGGAATAAGTGTACATTGTGTAACGTCTTTTACTGAGGTTCCTTTCAGTAAAACATTTCTCGTTACTCGAGCGTCAAGTGTGTTGCAACGTGACAATAAAGCTCGGGTGAGCCATCCCAGCATTTTATCAATAAGAGGCGCAATTGTACGAGAGATGGAAAATTATCAGGTCTAATCATCTCTGCTGTTACAGTCACATGTCATTTCTTGGCCTTCATTCTGCCTAAATCCCTTTTTTTGGTTTTGCGGTGCCTTGGGCTAAGACGAATAGCCATGTCAACAACTAGACTAGCAACCATACGCGTTACCAGCACTAACAGAGTAATGAATCAGGTAGCAATATCTATGAAGACATTGCTGGACATAAGAGATATTGCTGAGACATAAGAGATATTGCTGGACATTTTTCCTGTACTTTTTTCCGTTGTACTTTTTTTCCTTTACTTTTTTTCCGTGTATTTTTCCCCGTGTACTTTTTTTCCTGCACTTTTTTGCCGTGTACTTTTTTTCCGTATACCACAAAATCAATTCCCATGATAGACCGAAAAGATAGATTTTAAAACTGGTCATGAAATTGATGGAAAACACTTTGTAGCGATATTGATCTCCAGTGCTGGTAAAAAGTATTGTGAGAGCAGCAATCCTTGTCCACATTTGAGGTTGAAATATCTCAAATGTGGATATTTCCCCTCCCGAAATTAAATCCTGGCTACGCCAAAGATTTAATTTCGGGAGGGCTGAATGAAAAAATTATATATATATATATATATATATATATAATATATATATATTTATAATATATATATATATATATATATATATATATATATATATATATATATATATATATATATATATAATATATATATATATATATAAATATATATAATTTATATATATTGTTCAATGTTCAAAATTTTTATATCTTTCATTTCATTGTATATTTTTTTTATATATTATGATATTTATATTATAAGGTTATTTAAGTTATGTAAATTATTATTTTTATAGGTTATATTTTTTTCACTCATTTATTGCGGGTTTAGGTTATGTAAAAATTTCGGGGGGGGGGCTGAAGCCCCCCCCAGCCCCCCTTGGCTACGCCACTGTATCTCGAGATATGCGAGTTGTAGTAAGCTGCCAAGTATGATACAGATATACAAGTAAGTACTTGAGGCCTGGATCCACTCACAACAATTCCAACCATTATTAAATTTTTTAAATGAATGTGGTCTTTCAAACATATAAAATAGCCACTTTTTAATACATTTCGTTTTTCCTCTCAGGCCGACCTTCAAACAAAGAGTTACACATGTAGAGCAAATTTTTTCAATTTTTGTAGGTGCTGTAACTTGCACTGAATATTGGACGTAATTTTTTCCCATCACAACCCTTTCATTTCCAATTATAGTAGATAGGGAAGAAAAACGCGGCCCGTGTTGTGAGTTATTGTTTGGGACAGTGAAACATAGATCTATACACTGCATCTTACTTTAATTCCAGTGCTCAAGTTACCCTAGTCGGCCAAGTTATTTTAGTATAGTACTAAAACTACACAATCTGTTTTTTAAAATTTTTAAAATCTTTATAATAATAATAATAATAAGAGCTTTATTTTCATTATATTATACAATTATAAAACTATAAAATAATGTCACAATTTTACTGAACTAAGTATTACATTTAACTAGGCATAAATTCTTTAAACTCGATTTTCCAAAAACTTGATTTTTTGACTTGTTACCGTCTTCTTGCGAGGGTGTGATATGTGCAATATCTGTAATTATACATTTAAATAATAATCAATCATTTGTCCTCATAAGTTTGTTAGCCGAAGGAACCAATATCAGTTCTTAAATGTCAGTTACTTGTGAGCCAAATATGTCAAAAAGAGAAATCAACATGCAGATAATTTGCTCCCACTAGCAGCTAATAAGAGAGCCTAACATAACATAACATAAAACAAAATATTATTGAAGTGGGCGGACTGCCATTCCATATCAGTTCCTACTTTTACTTTCCCATTCCAATTCAGCACACATTCACATTCACACATTAAATTTAAGAAATTTAGTTTTTTTTTCTATCTAGATCAATTAAAAATAATTTTGTTGGTGTTAAATAACTAAACAGATAATTTATTTATTATGTAATAGTAAAACAAAACTGCGGTAAGTCAATAAACAAGTTGTGTCAGTGGAACAAGAGTCCAAAATCCGTTTATGAAGTATATATATATATAATTATATTATATATATATAATATATAATATATATATATATATATATATATACATATATATATATATATATATATATATATATATATATATATATATATATATATATATATATATAATATATATATATATATAATATATATATATATACCTTGGGACACAAATTCTATTGAAAACCAGGTTGTTGTGACGTTATTAAACCGGTTTGCTGAGTAAGCAAAATTTTCAAAAAATCGTTAAAATTGAAGGTTAATATTTTTTGGGGCACTCAATCGAAAGAACTCGGTTCGAAGTCGAGACGATCACTCTAAGTGACCATAAAGTCGACAAAAATGTGGAAATAAGAGGAAACCATAATAACGGTGGGTAAAAAATAATTTTCGAGTGAGAAAATCTCAGAAGAGTCTTTTCCTAATGAAAATTTGCTAATAGTTTTTAGACGAATAAAAATTAAAAATAAATAAAATAATAAAAAGAAGGCACCACTGACAGTAATGAAAGCTACCTTTGTCCTAATTCTTGTGACAATTTAGGGGATGTTTGGACAGAACTATTAGCAGTCATTGCAACACTTAACGGATTCAAGATAATTACATACTGAGGATGCAATCATATTGCAACACCTCGTTCAGTTTTGTCACGTGTAATGATTTTAAAGAAACAAATTTAATTGATCAATTTCACAAAATTTAGTATTTTTCTGCAAATTAAATGTAATTCTATGAATCAGTTAATTTATATTATTGGTTATAAAATTATTTCATGAGCGTTTAATAACCGGGAACCAGATCCTAATCTTGCAGAGGGGGGGGGACGAAATCTAGACGGGGCGATGGGGCACTCTCTTAATCTTATAACGCAAGGATGCTTGTTTAATTTCATTACATTGTGAACGACTGTCAGAGATAATGTGCTCATAAGAAGTACGGCATGTTTATTTGGACCCCCGCAGGGGTACGAGATAGCAACGCAGGGACGCCGCCAAGAGAGCGGCCACGGCCCCAAACCTTTAGCTGGCCCTCTTAGTGCCCCACTTATAAAAATTGATAAAATATTAAAATGAAACAAAAAATATCCTGAGATAATAAATAATAAGTAGAAAATTGTATAGTTCGTCTAAGTGTCAAATTCCCAGCAGTCACTCGTCTAAGTGTCAAATTCCCAGTAGTCACTCGTCCAAGTGTCAAATTCCCAGCAGTCACTCGTCTAAGTGTCAAATTCCCAGTAGTCACTCGTCTACGTGTCAAATTCCCAGCAGCCACTCATCTAAGTGTCAAATTCCCAGCAGTAACTCTAAGGTCAAATTCCCAGCAGTCACTCGTCTAAGTGTCAAATTCAGCAGTCGTCTAAGTGTCAAATTCCCAGCAGTCACTCGTCTAAGTGTCAAATTCCCCCAGTCTAAGTGTCAAATCCCACTCGTCTAAGTGTCAAAATTGTCTAAATGTCAAATTCCCAGCAGCACTCGTCTAAGGTCAAATTCCCAGCAGTCACTCGTCTAAGTGTCGAATTCCCAGCAGTCACTCGTCTAAGTGTAAAATGTTTACAAACGCCCGTGTTTATTTTTAACAAAAACTAAAACTTAATAAAAATATTTGTCGTAGAGAACCAAATTCAAACACAACCTGTGCCTACTAATAATAACTACAATAATAAGTTGAGTGTGCCCTGGGTTTCCCAATACAGAGTGGTGCTTTACATACACTTCTCTCTGTCTATGTCACCTTCTTATTAATCTATAGCCATAACATCATATCCACCCCCAATAAGTCATGTTGGCTTGCTTCTGGTACTCAGGGGTATCTTTCCCTTGATTTTAAGCTCCTACTAACTGACTGAATAACAATTTCATGTAAACCAAGAATCGTCATTTTGATCAAAACATGTCGCTTAGCTTTCATGAAGAATACTACCAAAATTATAGTATACTCTTTACTCCTTATTAGATAGTTTACTTTTCATTATAGTATACTCTTTATAGTACACTCTTTACTCTTATTATAGTTTACTTTCATTATAGTATACTCTTATTATAGTACACTCTTTACTCTTATTATAGTTTACTTTCATTATAGTATACTCTTATTATAGTACCTCTTTACTCTATTATAGTTTACTTTCATTTGTATACTCTTATTAAGTACACTCTTTACTCTTATTATAGTTTACTTTCATTGTAGTATACTCTTATTATAGTATACCTACTCTTATTATAGTATACTCTTAATTGAAATTCAAAAGTAACCGTAAAAAATCAAGTTAGATAAATCTGATTGTCAAACTAAGTACACTGAGACTGGTACAAGGCCTAAACCCACCAGGCCTTACATATTGTCCTTGGAGAACATTATTTAAGGATCTTTATCCTTTGTAAATAAATTTTAGAAGCCCCGACTGGGATCGAACCCGACCTCTCATGACGGTAGGCTTACATGCTCGCTTTTAAAGCACCGGTTCCCCGGTTAGAAAGAAAAAAAATCCGGAGAACTCAATTTCAGAAATGCGACTTCAACCGTTATGTTACGAGATTCCTACGCCATGAGATTTCTTTAAAATGCCACTAGTTATCTGCCTCTTTCCTTGAAGATATACCATATCTATGTATCAAGTGACCGCAAAAATTCGCTTTATGAGTAAATATAGGCGGGGATGATCGTAGCACAAAATTAAAAACTCATTACGTTGGGCGTACTGCACATTAGTTATTTATTTCTCTAGCTTGCCTTCTTTCACTTCCTTCTTTGGCAGGTAAATAAGAAAATTAAATTCCAAACAGGATATTTCACTTGGTTCTATATTTAAGTGTTATTTAAATAAAATAAAACTGACGTAAACCTACCTTGATTAACTAAAAAAATCAAACAATAAAAAACTATCTTCGTCTGTTCTTGATTACGATTCTCTTAAACCGACACCTTTCGAAACTGTTTCGTCGCGCAACCACACTTAACTCTTTGGTCTCACAAAAGTGACTAAAGAAAGAAATCGTATCTGCCAGGATGATGATGGGGGATCGGAAGTCACTGGATGTAGGAGGGATAAGAACATCCCCACTAGGTGTCGCTAGGACATATAACAGCTCTCTCTCTGTGTTACTTATACGTCAAACGATATTATTCTATTCTGAAAATAAATTTTTATTTAAATTATTTTCGTAATTAAATAAATTACATAAAATGTTAAAAAAAATCCTATACTTATTTTAGATGTGTTTAAATCAATAAATATCATCATTTCTATAAAATAATTGATTAAACATTTGGAAAGATAAAACCATTGTTTAATTGTTATGTATGTGATTTAATATTTTAAAACATTTTATTTATTTATCACGATTTATTATTTTATAATGTTATTGATATTTTATTAAACTATCTGTTATTATTATTTGAAGTCATAGGGACGAGAAACGCAACGTAAATTTGATTATTAATTTCAAAAATGATGTAGGATTTTTGTATGGAACAAGGTGTATCCTGGGTGAGATCCTTGGGGGAATCCACGAGCCTACGTCACAACTTCAATGCAACATCTAAATGACAAAGGTGACCAATATTGTGGGCAAGAACAGGTTTTTTGTGCAATATAATTGCTTTATATCGCCAAGGTGCTTTTAATCTTTGTTTTTAAAAGAATTTAATCTATTTAAAAACACATTTTCATTTCCTTGACTTCCTTTCCTAAGAAGTCGCTGTTAAAGATCTTTATTGTAAAAAATTCCTTTGACGTCAATCTTCTTTAAGTTTTATTTTTATTTAAGTATCTGTTACTTTTTCCCACACGGTAAATATACCGTGGAAAGGCCTATCTTTACCTCAATAAATTCTACTTGATATTATTTGATCGTAATAAGTTGCTTAGGATCAAGTTTTTTAATATATTTAATCTATTGAAAAATCCTATGACGTCAATGTTTTTCCTTTAAGTATTTATTCTTTATTTATAGGATATATCATGTGTAGGCAACAATTCCATATTTTAAAACTAATAATAATAATCTTTATTTTCATACAATAATATATAATATTCCTAATATTATGATATGAACACGATATAGCAACCGAGATTATGATATGAACACGATAGCTATATCGTGTTCATATCATAATCTCGGTTTAGCAACCGGAGATTATGATATGAACACGATGTAGCAACCGCGATTATGATATGAACACGATATAGCAACCGAGATTATGATATGAACACGATATAGCAACCGAGATTATGATATGAACACCATGTAGCAACCGAGATTATGATGTAGCAAACTAGAGCGGAGGCTCCGTAGTATAAATTTTTAATGTAAATTAAATTTAATGCCGTTTTCCACCAGGGTGCCACATGAGGCACCTCTTTAAGCAACCTCTAGCAACAATGAACCCAAAAGATAATGTAAAGGTCATTGGCCTAGAGGTATACATAAATACATACATACATACACACACCCCACACAACACAGCACACACACAACACACACACACACACACACACACACAACACACACATATATATTATATATATATATATATATATATATATAATATATATTATATATATATATAATATATATATCACTGCAGAGTCACACATGTTTTATGTTGTCCTTCATATGCTGTTAGTAATTAATTTAGTATTTTTCTCTAAGCATTAATGCTACAAGTAAATATTCAGTGTGTATTTTCTTTCATTACGAATTAAGAATGACCAATCAATGGTCCCAATGTGAACCCGTTCAAATACTAAGACCTCACAATTGCTTCAAACTCCATGTAATGGCTCATTATCAATGTGTTTATGGATTTAATTTAGATCATCGTCTTTATCAAATGTATCTTCACCGAACAGCTGAGTATCTTTCTAATACGACGTTATAAACAAGTCAATTTATGAAAATAAATAAAATATTTATTTATTTTATATATTTATATATTTTTATATATTTATATATATATTTAGTGGTACTCTCGTGTAACAGAGGGTTAAATACAAACTATATGGTGTGTGGAGGAACGTTTCGAGTTCAGTCCTAAATAGAAACAGTGACATCGTGTCCTCCCTCTCCCTTAATGAGGTTATTAAACTGCCAATTTTATTTATTTTATTTAATTTAATAGCTATACCTTACAATATGGCCTAGTTATAAAAATTAAATTAATTGCTCTATGTAGATACTAGGTTTTATATTTTTTATTGCTATTTATTATTTAGACCCTGTACTTTAGTTCATATTCCTTTTGCCACATACGAACATACATAATAACTTTTATCTCCAGAAGGGTAATAATCAAAACATTTCGGGGCTTGTTTTTATGTAATAATGACCGTCATTATAACCCGGCGGGAAATAATAATTTATTATTTCCCGCCGGGTTATAATCCAGCTTAGCTAACTTAATTATTGAGTTGTTAAAATTACAGATTCAAAAATCTACATAAAGAATTTTGAGTAAACAAATTTATGTTGGCTGCACTGATTCATTAAATCCCAGCTGTCTGTAAACAAATAATTTCTTTATCAAAATCTGTTTTGACGATAAATACCTACTTTTTTACTAAGTTTTTTCTTATCTTTCAAGTAATATTCCTGTTATATTTATCATAAAAGGATTTTTAGTGCGGTTTTTACGATGGAAAGTGATAGTAAAAATGATAAGTAAACGACATAGATAAATTGTTTCCCGATGTCCCCGATAATCCTCAACCGTCTTGTATAGATGACGAAGCAAATACTGTTTATTTTTACTAATAGAGCATTTAGGTATTTTATATATTTTTTTTATTATGAATATTTGTTTGTTATGTATGTATGTGGTTATGTTGTATGTATATATATTATACAATGTATTTTTGTTAATTTTGCAGAAAATAGTATAATTATGTTTCACTGCTTCTATATATAAACAAATACAGTTTTTTTTGTTTTCATATATATTGTTTTTTCCTTCTGGAGATAAAATTTTGTATGCACCACGTGAATAATGCCCTATTAATAACCCTCGTCAAATTATCTTCCTCGCAAGCCTCGGGAGCTAATTGTAATTATCCCTGCGGCTAAAGCCTTGGATTAAAATGAATAATCCCCTCGGCTTGCGCCTCCGGATTTATAGATCATGATTCCCTTCGGCTTTAGCCTTAGGAATCATTACAGTGACCAGGGTTATAATGGGGGTCATTTTTCACTAGGTGCATAAATAACTATTTTCTATTATGAAGTTAATAAACTATAGAGGTGCCTGCACAAGAAATACCAACCCAATAACGTTTGTTGAACTCTGAGTGTTAATGTAATCCACAGCTGGACAAGGGTAACCTAGAGATAACCACAGTACGGTTTGGTGTAACCTACTGATAAGAACCATTTTCTAAACAAAAGATTTTCCCATGTATTAGCATAGGACAAATTTTTTTTAGGAGGTGTTTTTTAATATAATTTATTGTATTTACTCTTGAAATGTTTATGAACGAAAGTTGGACATCTATATTTACGTTAGGAAGAAAAACAAGTGTGGTTTTTGTTCGATTTTTCCGAAAAATACGTAGTGAAATGTGACCTTTTTTTGTGCATTTTGGACTCTCCGTTTTTTGACTTTTTTTAATATAATTCATATTATTTAACTCTTGGAATGTTCTGAAATCGAAAGTTGGACATCTATATTATCGAAAGAAACAAAATGAGTGAAGGTTTAGTAGATTTTTCTGAAATAAATACGGTAGTAAAATCTAATGTTTTTTGTTTACATTTTGCACTCGTTTTTGTTTCTGGTGTTTTTGTACATATTTTTGACTTCTTATTAAAGATAATAATCGTTATTATTGGGTTTCAACGACAAAGGTAATTCGTTTATACTGAAAGAAGTATGTATATCAGCATTTGTGGTATGGGAATATTAGTAACTTTGTTGATAAGTTGCTCGAGTCACTTCTGTACATTGATGCCGTGCAATAATTTAAGTGAAATGTCAACATCTTCTATTCATTTGTATAATCTAGAAGACGTGCATGCATAGATTTTTGTTAATTAATAAAGGATGCATGGAGACATTGGCACAGTTGAATCAACTTCATGCATAAAAATAATTACTGTTTGTAAGATGTCAATGTCATTTACTCAATTTATGTTAAAAACCAATAATCTGTCAATAATATAACTGTGCAAGAGACACCTAGGAAATATAACAAGCAAAATGCAATACTACACCTGGGATTTGTTCCATCATTCGAACATTTGTCTTCATTGATGGCCTACATAATGTCAATGCCTCAAGTTCCCAGTTCATCTCAGTTTCAGTTCGTCTCAAGATCCCTTACAGTGCACATCGTGGTAATTATTAATTAAATATTTCAAACAGTGTTAAAAATAAATGATTTAACAATCAGCATTAAATATTTACAATAATAGTTTCTTAAAAATAGTTTTGTTTTTTTGTTAACATCATCAAAATTAAACTCTGATAGATTTGCAACAGTTTCATAATTTCTTTTAATCAAATAATAAATTTGTTTTACTTAATACTCTATATAATTCAAAATATTTTTTTTTTCAATTTTATATCTTTCTTAATTAAAAAATGGTTCGTCAATGTAAAGCCTGTGAACATAAAGGAGCACAGGAAAATTTTCTAACATGTTCTCAGTGTGGAAATGAATATGACTACCACTGTGCCAATATATCAGAGGAAAAGTTTAGCATTATGAGGAAGGAGGCAAAGAAAATCTGGAAATGCACATCTTGTGCAACAAAAGCGTTCCCTCATCCTCCCATGCCTCGACTTAACTTACCAGATAACATTTCCTCTGAATTACGGCTAATGTTAGAATACAAGAATACTATGCAGGAAACTTTAAAGAATTTTGTTGAAGAGTTATCCTTATCAATGAAGTTCATTAACGATAAATACGAGGACGTTCTAAGCACTATTAAATCACTATCAGAAGAAAATAAAATGTTAAAAGAAGAGATAGAGGAACAAAATCAGTATCACCGAATGGACAACATAATTATAAACGGAATACCAGAAACTCCGAAAGAAGAAGTGCCTGCTATACTGGATGCAGTGGCGAAAGCTTTAGATGTACAGTTTAAAGAGGAAGATATAAGCTTTGCTCATAGAATGCGATCATTCCGCCAAGATGTTCCTAAACCAATTGTGGTTAAATTCTTAAGGAGATGGCAGAAGGAACGGTGGGTAAAAGCTTATAGGAAGAGTTGTACCGAGGAAAGGAAAAACGCTTCTCCAGATAAGTCATCAAAACCAGGCTTAGACTTGAAAAAAGTTAGCGCCAATTTCAAGGATGGGAGAGTATTCATCTCAGAACACCTTTCTCAACGAAAAAAAGACCTTCTGTCTAAAGCTAAATTAGCAGGTAAAGAAAAACATTATAAATACGTCTGGTACACCAATGGAAAAATACTTATGAGAAAAGACGACGGAACCACCCCTGTATATATTAAATCAATTTCGGAATTAAGTTTATTATAGGATAAGCAGCCTCAGTATCTCAATCAAATAGTTTTTATTATTATAGAATTTTTTTTAACTGTAAAAATTAAAAAAATAGGCCAAATAAAAAGTATTTTTAGTCAAGTTGGGTCAAACTTACTCAGTAATTTAGGTTTTATTGACATAACCCTTCTATCTATTACGTCCAAAATGTGGTTTCCAATATAACAAAAACATTAGAATTAAATATAATAAATTCATACTTATATAACTGTATAAATCAGCTAGTAACATCAGTAATGCCATGAACTCTAAGTTTTAGATAATTTAGATTCCTATAGAAATGATCCGAACACCTCAATAATTACAAATTATGACTTAGGTTGTATTAAGAAAGAGAGTACAAATTTTTTTCATACAAATATTAGATCAATAAACAAAAATTATGATAGTTTACTATTGCTACTAAATAACTTAAACAGAAGCATGGATGTTATTTATATTAACAGAAGCCTGGCTGAAAGATTATGACAGCTATTATAATTTAGATGGATACAATGCTTACTTTGATCTGGGAAATAATAGAGCTGAAGGAATCATAGTTTACTGTAAAAGTAATATCGAAAAAAAAAAAATAGTTAACAGACCTATTTTAGAATGTAACAGTCTATTACTTAAATTAAAAATAAATAATGAAGAGTTTCATGTCACATCTATTTATAGGTCTTCAGAAATTACATTAGACAATTTTCTTGTTAACCTAGAAACGTTTCTCAACCAGCACAAATATACGAATCATATTTTAGCCGGAGATATGAACTTAAATCTTTTAGAAGACTCTAACTCTAAAAACCACTACTTGAATTTACTTAACTCTCAAGCTTTTATTAGTTGTATTAATAGTGTCACAAGAAAAGAAAATAACACTTCTTCTTGCATAGATCATATTTTCCTCAAGCGCAATGAAAAATTTAAATACTTTCCTTTCATATTACATAACAAGGTGTCGGATCATTATCCTATAGGAATCTCTGTAGACATAAAAAATACCAATAACGGAGTAGAATCAAAGAAATACTTCTCTTATACTAAAGTAAATACTGAAGCACTGGAGCAAAGACTTAAACAGATAGACTGGAGTCATTTATACACAATAATTAGAGCTCAGGAAGCCACACAATCATTTATACAAATTTTGCAACAACATATAAACAACTGTACAGAAACGAAACAAGTTAAAATTACTTGTAAAAATAAACGACTAAAACCATGGATTACAAGTGGTTTACTAACATCAAAAGAATTAGAGACAAGATGAGGAAGACCCTGGATAAACAACCTTTTAACTCTCAATTAAAAGAAAAGTATATAAAATACAAAAATTATTTGACTAAATTAATTCGAAAGACTAAAGCAGACTATTTTAAAAGTAGATTACCGAAAAATAACTCAGACTCAGCACAGACTTGGAAAGTTATAAATGAATGCTTAAACAGGAAAAAAGGTAGTGGAACGAATATAACTGAACTTAATTATAATAATAATACCTTTACAGATTGCAAAGAAATAGCTGATAAGTTAAATCATTATTTTGTAAATGTAGGAGTAAATTTAGCTAAAAATATCAAAGTCACCAAAAAAACAAACAAAAATATAGATAAGTTTGAGTTTTTAGTACCACTTTCTACATTCAAACCAGTAACAGAAAAAGAAATAAAAAATCATATAAACAGTCTGAATTCTGACAGCTCCTGGTATCGATAATATTAAATCCCAATATCTAAAACAGGCAATAGACAATTTAGTTAAACCTTTAACTTATATAAGTAATCTTTGTCTTAACCAAGGAGTTTTTCCAGATTTACTAAAACAAGCTATAGTTATCCCATTGCTTAAGCAAGGAGATAAATCAGATCCTTCAAATTACCGCCCTATTTCCCTGTTGTCAAATATATCAAAAATTATTGAGAAATGTATTAAGTATAGATTAGTCGAGCATTTAGAATCAAATAACATTATCTCAAACAACCAATTCGGTTATATGAAAAATAAAAGTACAGCAGATGCTGTGTATAAGTTATCTGAAGAAATAATCAATGACCTAGATAAAGGCATGAAATCAATGGCTATTTTCATAGACGTCAAAAAAGCATTTGATACTGTTTCTCATGAGAAATTGTTAAATGCGTTAAAATCAGTGGGAATAATGGGCAAGTGTTATCAAATGTTTAAAAGTTATTTAGAAAACAGACAACAACAAACTAAGCTTGAAGGGATTTTAAGTCAAAAAGAAACGATAACTGTGGAACTCCACAAGGAACAGTAATTTCGCCTTGGTTATTTCTTATCTATATAAATAGTTTACTTAATCTAAACAATAACTACATGCAAGTCATATCCTTTGTGGACGATACTCTACTTTATTTCAGAGGTTTCAATTGGAACCAAGTATTTATTAAGGCAACAAGTGGTATGGCACAGGTGAAAACGTGGTTCGATGAAAACAGTTTAACTATGAATCTTGAAAAAACAAAATACATGACTTTTTCCCTGGACAAACGCGGACAACCACCCCAACATTTAAAAATTAAAACTTCATGATCCACTTTGTACCTTAATTGATTCTAACATACTTAACTTAAACTGTAATTGCAATGAAATACAACGAGTCGACAAAATTAAGTACTTGGGAGTAATTGTAGATCAACATTTTAGCTGGAAGGAACATATAAAAGTTATAATTAAAAGAATAAGAAAAACTATGTACGCTTTTATAAGAATCAGAGATTTTGCAAGCAAAGCAGTATTAAAAACTATGTACCATGCTTTAACTGAATCGCTAATTAATTACTGTATATTAGTGTGGGGAAGTGCACCAAGCACTTACCTCAACTTAGTCGAAGTTGCCCAAAAAGCAATTCTCAAAATAGCTCTTAAAAAACCAAAAAGGTATTCGTCCAAACAAATTTTTAGTGATTTTACAGTCCTTCCTGTTGATTATTAGTTAAGAAAGCAGTTCTAATAAAATACTATCAACTTGACAAAGAATACTTATGAAACAAGATCTCAACTGACTAACTTTGTACAAACACCACTATGTAAAACTGAAAGAAAACAGAGACATGCATCATATCTTGGACCATTATACTTTAATCAACTACCAATCAAAATACAACAAAGTCAAACCATAGACATATTTAAGAAACTTGTTAATCAATACCTTCTTGACCAATATTTTAATGAAAGTATCTAAAGCATCGCATATTAAGAAAAATTTGAGATACTAAACAATGAAGACGTGTTTTTAAATTAATTATCAAAATGAAACTAACATAAATAATAATTTTAATAACATTGATATACATGAAAATTTATAATAAATGTGCACTATCTTGAGACAGGACCTCGCTCTAGGAGTTTTAACTCCTACTGAGGGCCCTCGCCAAATTATTAACTAAAACACAAATATATTTGTACAATATGTTTTTAAATAATCAAATATTGTAAAATAATATTTATGTAATTTGTATTTGTATTTTTATTTTGGTGGAAATAAACAATTTTATTATTATTATTATTATTATTTGAATATATTTTAGAATAGTTTTTTATTAAGAATTAAATTTTAATTCTTAATTCCATATAAATGCTAGTTATTTTAGGTATTTTTCGTTGGTATTGATGACATTAATCCTTGGTATTAATTTTAAATGTTGATCCTTATTATTAGTCAAACACCCATAATATCAATAAATTTAAGGATATAACAATACAAAAAAAGCAAAATTATATTTTACTAAAAATAAATATAAACAGCAACATATTACAAACACAAACGTATTAAATTAGGCATTAAATATACCTACATATTAACCTTTTCAAGAGCATTAGTTGAGGTTTTACTCATGAAGAATTCATTTTTATCAGATACCCAAACATGTTGAGACTGGATTCCTGGCAAAGGTTTTACACTTGCCATTTTTCTTTCTTCTTTGATCTGAACTCACGGATATTTTCCATGATGAGGAATATAAAATTAACATTTTTTAAAATCAAACTTAGCTTTTCAACAAATGATTTTCCGTCTTGAATGGAGTCAACAGCTGGGTTTTTAAGATTGTATGACGTGGCAAAGTGTTTGCAAAGTTCACCGATTCCGTTGCAAGCACTTTTGCCATGTCCTGTTGCTGTGAACACCCATTTTTAACCATAATTTTTTTTTTCGACACAAGGCTTATACAACTCATATGCCTGAAACCTACTTTTAAAATGTGCTGCCGCACCATCAGATATATATGTCAAGCTGTCAAAGGCTGTTTGGGCCATACTTTCTATTTGTTTCTCTATACAGTCCAAGGCATATAATGCATGGGCTGAATCATGAATTAAATCATCACTGACCGCTGCAAATGACTTAATCACTCCCGACCAATAAGCCACACATGTAAAAATAGATATTTGAACATTCTTCCAATGGTAGCTTTGCACTTCATCTGGTAATGTGACTGACCAATTTTCAGCAAAATCGAAATGCAAAGCTATTAAGCTGTTCGTGTTCACTACAGATTTCTTAATTTCAGCTATGTGTCCGTGCTGAATGTTTTCACATAAAAATGTTTAACACCCTTTTCGATCCACTTTTTACAATATTCCAAAAACAACTCCCCCGAAACAGTTTTTTTAATCAAATCGCCACCTTCCTAAACAGCGAAAGTTATTTCATCTTCATCAATGCCTAAGGTTTCGTAAGTTATACGCTTGACTTTGGACAGCGGATACATTCTGAAGCCAGCACCCTTGTGTTTTGAGTCACAAACACATAAGGCTATCAAGTCTTGGGGCTCCAATTCAAAGCCTACAGATTTTATCGTAGCAGAAATAAGTTTTAAATTGCAACAATATATACATGTACAATATTCCCTTAAGGGTTGACATTTAACCCATTTTGGTCTTAATGAATAGAACTTTGATAGCCCTCATTTTATTTCTGGGTTGTCAATTTTAAATTGCGAATAAACCTCCTTTACAGTTCTCGTTAAAAATCGTTTAACTTTTTTTATTTTTTCACCGAACGTGTAAAGATTGGGAAATATATTTATGACGATATACGCCCATTTAATCGACGTGATAAAGTTACAGATCGTAAT
>JACMZG010001911.1:6392899-6405488 GCA_018340805.1 Microvelia longipes | reverse complement strand
TAAAAATTGTTGTAATGTTCATATTTGGCTCTTTGGCTAAAAAATTTGCCGACACTGGTCTAGTAGATAAACAATCTAAGAAGCTTTTAAAGAATGTTGTATGTAATATGTGACTATAAGATTAGTTCTCCTTTTTGACGTCAGATTGAGTGATTATTTTCCTTAATAAATGTTTTTTTCAAGTAATTTCTCTTTAAAAATCCAGATTAAAATCCCGAAACACGCAAAATTTTTTTTCAAAATCCCAAATTTTAAAACCCTTTCTATAATGTCTAACAATAAATAACAATTTTACAATTATTATGAGAATAATCTGTTGGACTTACTATTGATCGCATTTTAGAGATTTCATTAATTTAAATAAAATAAACAAGCTTCTATTAAAATTAATGTTTTTTTGGCTTTTTTTATCTTTCCTTGTTAATTATTCGAATTTTCGACAATTGTCTTCTTCAGGAAATATAATGTTTCAATTGATTAAACATTTTTGATTGATTAACATTTTGAATCCAATCAAAAAGTACATTTCTGAGAAGACAATTATCGAAAATTAGAATAACTAACAAAGAAGACAAAAAACAAAAACAACCATTTTGAGTCGAAGCTTGTTTATTGAAATTAAATTAATGACATAAATTAACAAATTTTTGATTTTTTTTAATTAATATCGCGAGGTGATTATTTTCATTTTGGATTTGATGAAATTAAATGTATTTTTAGCCTGAAGGTTCAAGGCTACATTAATATTTTTAACATTTTAAATGTCATATTAGTCAGACAAAAGAGATTTATTGAAAAATTTTGTCGATAAAACATATATTTCTTACTAATTTTAAAAAATGTAGAGCATCAAGTTATTTATTTACAAATTTTAAAATTTTACCGATTAAAATATTTTTTGATGCAGAATGGACTAGTATTGGATTGGTCGAATCAAGGAACTTTGGAAAACAGCTTAAAAGTATCTGACGATATGAGGCAATGCGTTTCCTAGCATGCCCTTTTCATCTAATTCATGTAAAGTAATTAGTAAGATTGATAAAATCTCGTGCGTATCTTCTTTCGGGTATTCTACAGGACGCACTTAAATATTCAAGAATTGAGCAAGGGTATCTTTGAAAAAACATATTCTTGGTCACTTTATTGTATTTATTTCTTTTGATTTTGATTTAAAATTCTATCTCCTGCACCACACCGCTACCATTCGAGGTCGAGGTGTTTCAGATTCTTCTGATCTGTTCATGACGGACTTTGACTCTAGATTGTAAAAATATGAATTGTAAACAAATTTCCATTTATTGAATAACCATAGAACATCTAGATAGATAAAATAAAATAAATAAAAATATCAATGAATTAAAAAATACGGATCTTATTTTAAAAAAAATTGACCCCAGAGGTTAGAAATTTAAACATGTTGTTTATTTTTAGGGTCATTTATTGGAATTGTGCCACTTTTGGGTCAGTTTTGTTAAACAGTGTTATTTTTAGCGGTCATTTATTGGAATTGTTGCACTTTTGGGTGTCATTTTTTAAACATGTGTTATTTTAGGGTCATTATTGGAATTTTGCACTTTTGGGTCATTTTTGTAAAAATGATCCAAAAATTTACTTTACGGATTTATATATTTTATGAAAGATTAATTACAAATTAGTGAATTAAAAGAAATCGTTAGGCTGCGATAAACTTAGAAATGCTATTGTCTAATAACTGTTGGTCTAAATATTCAGACTTTATGAATAAAATCGTAACAATCAATACATTCATTTATAGTCATTATTGTTTTTCGTTTTAAAACGGAACTTTTATGTCCCATGTTAAACTAAAGAGTTTAGATGTAATAAACAAATGTTACCAACTTTATAATGGTGAAAAATAAAGAGGAACATTTTGGTAAGAAGTCTAAAAACAATAATAGTTTTTAACATTTAAAACAGACATTTAAATTCTAAAAAGTGAAACAATGTAAATCTCCAAATCAGTAGTTGGAAATTTGGTGATAGTTTTTCTAAAATTATGACTACGCCTGAATAGAGCGCCAGCTACACTTGTTTGCACCAACAAGGACTAATGTTTGTTACAACCACTTAGAAACAGCGAATCTTGCGTTAATAAAGACCCCAATGTTGCAGTTATAAAAACCACAATTCGATCTGCTTTAAAGTGTTCAATAACATGAATCGAATTTGAGTATTATTTTTTACGATGGAGAACTGTGAACCCTGCGCATATTACTAATTAGAAGAAAAAGAAATCAAATAATTTGGGTTAATATTAAAATATTTTTTAACAGACGCAAACTCAGAGAAGAAATAGTTATTTTGGGTTGGAATAGTATGTTTAATATGTACATATTATACATGTAATTAATATATGTTTTATTTGTAATATAACTTTAACAAACCAAATATAGGTCTTTAATTGTCTGTATTCATATAAAAATACAAACTAATAAATATTTCAATAAATATTTTACTCGTGATGACGCGAAGATTTGAAGAAGACATCAGTGTGAGGTGGAAGATAAAGGTGCGGAGTACTTTTTGAGAGGGAAGGAGCCGAATGTCCATAATAAAATAATGTTAGTTTATAATTGCATTAATAAATATATATTGTGAAATATCAGAATATAAAATATGAATAACAATATAACAGTGTGTGGGTGTTATATTAGGGGTATGATAAGTTCGCATCGCTTTGATGTTATGTTAATTTAAGTAATATTACTTAATAAGTATAACATCTAAAAATTTGTAATTTTGTTTTTAAGTAAGTCATATTGATTATATTTATAGCATTAATTGATAATTAATTTAAGTTTACCAATCATTTTGCAGAAATTATAAGGAAGTAGATTAAATGCATATACGCCACTGCATGTTGTTTCATGTTTAATCAGCAGCAAACATCAGTTGAAGCAACTCAGATCATTTGCAAAACATTTGGGATGGAGCCAATAGCGGAAGAAGCTCATGTCTGTCAATGTTTGACGCTTCAAAGCCGTAATTTTGATTTTGAACGATAAAGAACGCACTGGGTGGCCACATGAGATGAGTTCGATGACTGGAAGCACTTTGAAAGAGGATTCTATCCAATCGAGTTTGTAGAATTTGGTCAAGAAGTTACATGTAAACTAGAACAACATAAATTTCGACAAGTTACATCAGTTGGAAAGATTCAGAAAAGAAGGAAAATGGGTTCCCCATGATTTATCCAAGAACAACATTACTAGCCCGACTCACCACTGTGTCTTTCGCTTTTCAATAGACACCAAAACAAAAGTCGTTTCTTGCATCGAATTGTGACCTGAGACGAAAAGTGATATATTATTCTAAATCCCAATCTTAAAGATCGTTGGGTTAAAGCCTGAGATCCCAAGTACATCACAGCCGAAACGAAATATTCATGGTCACAAAGCTCTTCTTTGTATTCTGGTGGGACATGCCACGGAGTTCTTATTATGAAACTGTTAAAATCAATCAAAAACTGTTGTACTGCGGAATTATTACAGTCGCCAATTGAAAAGCAGTTTAGAAGAGGAAATTAATTGAAATAAACGCTATATTTAGCGACCAAACAGAAGAAAGTGATTTCCTTCTGCACGACAATGCTAGACCCCATGTTGGCATTAAGAACCGGGAAACATGGATGAATGTAAAATGGGAAGTTCTACTTCCAATATAGTCCGTCAGGATTTTCATTTATTGTCGTTCCATGCACACATTCTTTTCGGATACACGATTCGTGATATTTGAATAGGACGGAAAATCATCGACAACTTCATTGAATCCATGAGCAAAGACTTGTTTCATAAGGGTATTCATTTTTTTACCTGAAAGATTGGGAAGAAGTATGAAATAAACGATGGGGAATTATTCTGTTTGAATTGTTATTCTGTAATAATATTATTAAAAATTATTCGTTCTTAAAACGATGCATACCCCTAATAATATTCATAAAAATTATTAGTAAACTAAAGCACAAAAAGTATTTTGTAAAAAAACGAAAGGATACCTCCATTAATTAATGGTTATACTGTATTAATCATTTACATTTATTCTATTAATTATTCAATTTGAATTATATCAAATAAGTATAATAGTAAACACCAGTATTATTAAATAGCATTATAATACTAAATATCAATTAACAATTCTTTTATCAACAATGACCGTTATCAACAAAATACCATTTCCATAGTTCTTTCATTTTGGTGTAACATTTGAACTGTTCAATGTTCCATTTAAACGTTTTAAAATAAAAGCCCATTGTATACGAGTATTTAATGGGCATTTTTATTTAAATAGCTGTGGTTAAAATGTGTGTTAGAATCTGTTATTATTTAATTAAAAAAACCGTTTCTATAGCTGCTTTTGACATCAAAATTGTTACATTTTAGTCAGTAAATTCTGTAATTACACTCTTTTTGTTGCAAACAGTTTGGCAATAAAATTATTATTTCTTTATTTGGAGTAGTTTTAGTATTAATTATCAAAATTAATATAATCGGAGTTAATTCAATAAATCATTCAATCCATTAACGCCAAAGTAAAATTCAAAGGAATAAAAATTATTGCATCGTAAAACGTTAATTGTGAATTGTAGACTGGTTTAAAAACAGTTTAAATTGTTTTTGTCATCTCAGCTGAAATTTTCCTTTAAAATAATTTTGCTTAAGTAATTTATTTGAAAATAATTTGAATTAAATTATTAAGAATGAGTAATTAAAATAATTTTTATTTAATTTTTTTAATCAAATTTTTAATAAAAACTACTAGTTCTTTTAATTTGATGATAAATGTCTCAAACTCATCTTAGCATAAATAATATATATTTTGAAAAACTGTTTAAAATAAAGTTTATTTTCTTTTCAGTTTATACAAAATATATAGTATCGTAAACCACTTCTAAATAACTCCTATCTTTATTTGAATGTTCACCTTGCAGCTGTCCCTCAAATTTAATTATGGCTGTTCGTTAATGGCGTTAATATAGTTTGAAGTTTTTTTTATTTAATAATTGTTATTATGTTGTATATTTAAAAGAATTATGCCATGAAATCATTTTAATTTTACTCTTTGGTTTATATTGAGTGGAGTTCTGAAAGCAATTTAGTGCTTGATGTTGATGAGCAAGATGAGCCACTATCAGGGCGATTTTGTATTCAATATTTGTTGGTTTTGTTTAGGGGAATTTAACTCTGTTTTTTGAAAGTTCAGCTGAAATCCTCTACTTGGAAACTTTTCCTCCTGAACTGATCCGGTTATTTTTCAGGGTATTGAGATATTGAATTGAAACCGAAGATTTAAGTTTAGGCCTTAATTTGAAAATCAATCTAAAGTCTGTTTATGAAACCAATTTTACTTAGTTCTTGTAGGGAGATGTCGGCGGGTAAACCTTTCAGTAGGCATCAGATTGGGTTCTTTTTTTTCTGTAGTTTTAACTTGTTTTTCGGATAGTATTTGAAACTAAAATCACAAATGCTAATATTAAAATGATTATTTTCTATAAAGTATTCTGAAATAACTTCGAATTTATATTTAATGTATTAAGGGCGTTAAAATAAACTAACAATGAAACGTTCACTTGTTAAATAAAAAGTATAGATGGAGAAAAATTCAGAAAGCAAAAATGAATTCATAAGAATTTCAGAATTTTGATTGTTGGAAACATGAAAATTAATTGAAGAAACTCTTCAGTTTTCACTTTTGGTGTTAGTTGAATAGTGTCGGAATTTTACGAAAGAAACGAAATTTTTCATCTCAGAAATTTCATTTTTATTTTCATAACATTTATGAAAAAATTAAAATGCAAACTTGAAATTTAAAATAATTTTCGTAAAAAATAATTGTATAACCATGTAATTATTAAAGATATAAATATTTGTTCTTTAAAAAAATTTTTTTAAAAAAAATTTATATAAATGAGGATAGTGTCGGGGTGAGTCTGGCTTGGTGTTTTAATTTAGAGATAATCTTTAAGATTTCCATGGGCAAGAAAGAGTCCACAACCTCGATCTTTGGATTCTTGTTATTAATTGCCGAAGCGTTTAAATCCTTTTCAACCTCTCTTAGTACTATCTGCTTTATTATTTGTATGGAGCTTTATCATTAGATTCGTAAGGTATTCTCTTTTCAGCTGTAGAGTATGCTTATCCTGTCAGCAGGTTAATAATAACAGATTCCTTGTCCTATTATCTTTATACCTAAGACCACAAATCTTACGCTGCCCAGTAATGGGGATTTCTTCTAATTTGTATTAATGTAGTTGGCATGTTTATCGCGCCATAAATATCTTAACTTACCATACCCGTATACACTTTTTGAAGGTTCCGATATTTGTGAAAAAGGTAGCTTAAAAATAAGTTACAACCCGTTTAAAAAAAACAAAATGAAAACTCTGATATTAAGCTACTTTAGCCCGGAATCAGTTAAACAATTTTAAACATCATAACAAAAAAAAACGTGTGAACAACAGGTCAGTCCTTCATGAGATATTTTTGAATTTTTTCACTCAAAATTTAAAACACAATCATTTTGTATAAATTCTTTTTTTAAAGGGAAATTTGATTTCATTAGAATACCAAAAGTATTTATGGTGTTTACAATAATTTATTTGGTTAGTTTACGTCAATTACGGAGTATGATTTATTTGGAGCATTTTTTTCATAAATTTTTGAAAAAAAAATTTTAATTTCTACAATAGTTTCTGGATCAAAAATTTGTAAACTTTTTTCCTTTTTATTTCAAAAAGAATGTTCGTTCGGAAAATTCTAAATTGTAGTCAACTCACATTAAAGTAAGGATTCGTTTTATATGAATAGTACAAATTAATATACATTAATGACTGTTGTGTCTCAAAATTCGTCACCACCTCAATTTTTCTAGGCAGAATTTATTTGAATAGTTAAATATTTAATAGATTATTTTGACAATATTCATTTTAATGAATTTGCATTCATTTAAAAATGGAGTGATTATGACACCCACAAGGCCGCCATTGCACCCGTGGCGGGACGTTTCTTTAAGAAAACTAGACGTTTCGTACACTTCTTCGCCTTACATTTAATTTTTACTGCGTTCAAGATATCTAAAAATTTGTTGTCTTGACAACTAAAAAGCATAGTGTTGTTGTTTGACAACATACAAAATTTTGCCTCTTCTAACTCTTTAAATGCACGAATTTTTCAATTTTATCTTTTATTTAAAAAAATTGTGCACGGTATGTATGTTGCATTAACCAAAACGTTTTGTATCAACGTTAAAATCTTTTCGCCTATTCTTTAACGAGAACAAAATGTCGTTATGGTTATCAAATAACAACATTATGCATTTAACCAGTACAACTGCGTACTTTATACTTAAAAAAAACCCCACACAGTTGCGTAATTAAAATCAAGCAGTGACGGAGTATACACGTCAAACGCAATGGTTTTATTATAAATTTTTTAAAGTAAAATTAAAAAAACGATTGGAACAATTTACTTGTTATCGAAAAATTTATTGAATAAATGTTATATTACAAATTCAAATTGGAATAAATTCAAAATAAGAAATTTTAATAATATTAAAGTGATTCTGTTTTTCATTACGTGAGGTATTTTTTCAAAAACAAGGTACCACTTCACAGGTCGGAGCACCAGTAACGTGACTCATGGTACATGTAAATTGTTACCATGTTTTGATTAGCCAACACATTTAAACTAAGTTTAGAATCGTGAAAGACAAAGTAAAACAACTAATTAATTGATATTTTTATTACTTAATTACGTAAAATTTTGGGTTCTTGTAGTAAAGGGTAAGTTTTTTATTTAACATGGCGTGTTATACACATGGAACGCGTTGAAATAGAGTTTTTTTGAATTAACGTGTATACTAGAGGTGGCCAAGCTCCATGAAAGTTCCGAGGCCATTTTTCAAAATGTTGAAATTTTCGCGAGCCGCAATTAAATACGTATTTTTAAAGGTATGCAAAAAAATTTATTTAAAAAAAAGTTTTCTTACCAGGAAAATTATGAAAAGTTTAGAAATTCAAAAATGTGGTCTGGAGGTCGGGTTCGATTACGAACGATTACGCTACTGTTTATATTCGTTCGGCGCAGTTTTGATGAGTCATATCATTTTAACTTTGAACGGAAATGAATTATGCACCTAGTCTTTTTCAATATTTGTTGTCAGTATCTTAAAATATAATAGCACAAAAATTTGAAAAGGGAATCGGGTACATTATTTGAGAGCCACAAATAATCCTTCAAAGAGCCGCAGAGCTCGCGAAGCCGCAAGGTTGGCCCACCCCTGTTGTAATACTTCAAAATACAAAATTTTAATTAATCACAGTACATAGTTCGTCATAATGTTACCTATTTTTGTAATTAATTTGTTTTAATTATTCTCGTTTTTAAATTATCTCGTGTTTCGTACGACTGAAAAAATATTTTTTTTCACATTTCATAGATATCGTCTACTTTTTCCATTAATAGGTTTTCTCATTTCTAATATAATTCATGAAGAAATGGAAGCAGGGAAATGTCACAGCTGTTTTATTTCTCAAATCTTTATTGCTACTATTAAAATTAATTTGTTGTATAACAAAGTTACTTAGAAAGGATGAAAACAAAAAACAATACAGACATAAAACTAGTTTAATGCTACCTCTTTTAGAACTGTTTCGTTATAACACTCTTTTAATAACTCAAAAAGTAGAAGGAACAGAACCCCATATTTTAGTACAAATTAGTGCCATCTATTAACGTGTGTTTCTTATTAACGCCTATTCAAGGGAACGTTATCTGGGTGATAAACGAGGTTTATATCTGTATTTAAAACTGCAGCCTTATTGCAGCTGGCATTAGGTAATATTTTATCAAGGAATAAGGTGTCATTTAATTATCTGATTTCATATATTTTCTTAATTAATCAATCTGAGACACAACTACATATTAAACTTTATTTGATCAATAATACAATACCAAATTTCAATGTAAATCGCGTTTCTTGCACATATTTATCTAGCATAAAAGTGAAACTAATCATAAACCAAAGTATATTAGTTAATTTAATTTATTATTCAACTGATTTTGGATTCATCGTAGTTAATTCTTTTTAATATTAATTTATCTCCAATGTTCTTTGCCTATTTAGCGTTCTCTTGAAAAAATCACTTTTTAATTTGGCTGACAGTTCTTATTTCTCATATTTATGTTTTTTTAATTTTTAGTTTTATTATCGTTTTATAGGAATTCTTTTAATCTTTCCACTTCAAATGAAATGTATTAAAATTTTCCATTCGTGTTAATCATCTCTTTCTGAATAAATTAATTTTTCGGCTCTTTACCTAATTAAATATTTATAATCTCCTCAGTTTTCATTTTCAAAAATCCTTTTTCTTTGAATTACTCTAACTATAAGTTTTCGCGGATTATTCAATTTTTTATATACCGTTTATGCAGTACTTCCTTCTTATTTTAGCCATTCTAAAGAACAATTAAATTTAATAATGTTAATTTATTTAATCGTTTTAGATTTAAATCAAGGATCTGAGATTCCATCGCAAGTTTCCTCAAAGAATTTCACCCAGTCACTAATAACAATTTATTTACTTGTAAACACTAATTCAATCGTTATTTCGTAAATCATACGTCATTAAATTGCATATTTTGTATACTTATAAGTGATTTTTAGTCAAACATTTCACTTTTCAATTCCCTTTTTACTAAAATGGAAATCACATAAATTATTGAAAATTTATGAAGTTCCTTCATGGAAGTTCCGCATTTTTGATTAAATTTTTTTTCACGTACTTATCAATTATGTTAAAAAAACGTGACATATTTATTTTATCGAAATATTTATATTTTATTATATTGTTAGATGAGTTCACTGAAAAACTCATCTTAGAATTAACATCAATACAATTAATTTACAAGGATTTTAAAGAATCCTTTGACACTGGAACTTATTTCAATATAACAATTTTTAAGATGCAATCAGGATGGTAGAAAGTTCGGTGGAAACTGTTATAATTAAAAACAATAATGGAACTGCTTCAGTATTGTAAAAAACTCTAACGAGGAAAAAATAATTTATGAAGTTAGGATGTTTATTGACAAAAATACTAATGATTGAAATAGTGCCTTTGTTGAATTCAAAAGAAACAATTCCTAGAATATATTGAAATAGAAGACGCAGGTAGTACTAATGGAACAGAAGAGCAAAATACATTAGTGATGATAAAGATGATTCAGTTGAGATTTTGATGCCAAACTCCTGATATCAGTGAAGAAGATGCTCTTAAATCCATTCAGAACGTTACGACAATATTATGAATGGAAAAAGTGATGCCGATGAATTTAATAATTATAATACCAAATGATTGAAAAAGGATTTTGGGAAAGCCAAATTATTTGAAGAAAAAGGTAAGGCAAAGGAAAAAAACTAGAATTTTTGAAGTAAAGGGAAAATATGAATTAATGTGTTATGTTAATATAAATTTGTTAAATATGTATTCCTTTTATTATGAATTTCGGTTATAGTTAAATGAAAATTCGAAAATTTTCAAATTTTTATACTGTAAACCGGATTTCTACTGTAATTGAATCCAAAAAATTATTCCAATTAAAAAACAAATGAATAAATTAAAAATATGCTATGTTAATTGGAACATCTCATTAGTTTTGATTTTAATTTTCAAGAACAAATTTCAAGGAATTTATAATTTAAATATTAAAAATTTTAATTATTTTATTTTTTATATTTTGTCAACATTTAATTATTTAAACCAATTATTTTTAAAAAATTTAAATCCAAAAATTTTTAATTAATCGAATTTGTATATATTTGTTACAATTACTCTTATTTTAATTTTCTATTTTTTAAAAACTTATTTTAATTCTTAAATTTTTTAATTAATTTCTATTTTTAAAGAAACAAACAGTATTTCAAGGATTTCTTTTGTTAAAGTTTAAAAATTAAATTATTTAAAAAAAGTAATTATTTCAAAATTAATTATTAGTTATTGTCATATTAAAATTCAAACGTAAATTTTAATCTTTGAAAACATTTTCTTTATAACTTATTTTCTCATTTAATTTTAAATATTACTTAAACTTTAAATTAAAAAAAAATGAGATTTCCAAAAAATACACAAAAAATTTAAAACGTTTTTAAAACAAACCACTGTTATTTTATTATGTATTATTATTTATTATTATTATTATTATATTATTATATATTATTATTATTTCATCTATTTTATTTTATTAATAATTACTAATATTAAATAAAAATAAATAGATGAAAGTTTAGAAATTTCAAAACGAAACAAAAGTTAAAAACGTAACTGTTTGAAGAGAGAATTGGCTTCCGATTTTATTTCAACATTTTGAAATTGATTTTGTCTTTTCTAAATCATGATTGTTTTTTGGATCTTCCCAAGCACTACTCTTACGTCTTATTTCGCTGCGAAATTTATTATCTTTTAACTATTTTATCTTTTCAAACTGATTTTTCTAAATAAATTGAAATATTTATTAATATAAATTTAAATTTATTTAAATATTTTACAATTAATAAATTAAATTGTTTTTCATTCAAGTCAACGTTTCCTTAAAACCTGTTATCTCTAGTTTAGGACTCTTGTGAATATTTCAAGTGTCTATTGGAATAAAATATTTTTCAATATTTACTTATAGTAGCAGCGAAAACTAAAATTCCAAGTCAGGGATTCCACAAGAACAAATGCTTTTGGATATTATATTGAATTGTTGTACTCTTTTTTTAGGAAATTGTTCATCGATAAAGAAAAGATCGTTAAGTATTATTGGAGATTATAATTGAGGTGAAAGGTAGGTGGAAGGCTATCGTTTTGATTACCAGCTTTTTAGTAAATTTTAAAAGCGGTTTAATTTGGGACAATACTGCTGAGCGTTATCATGCAAAAGTAAAATATAGGATACGATTCACTAATGTTGGCTATTTTTTACTTAGTTTTTCATGCAAGCATTGAGTTGACTACAATATGCATTCCGCAGTGATATTATCTTAAATTCCATAAGAAATCGTAAGGAATAATACCAAGCATTGATTAACCAAAACGATTATTATCTTGAGTAAAGTCCTCGTTTTGAAATATCTTGACCGACATCTTCAGTTTGCCTAATCGCCCATAACATCTCGAGATGTCAAATCAATATCCAGTTTCTCATCACAAGTAATCATTTTTTTAAGAGCCATAATTTTTGTTTTCTTATCTATAAAAGAGGGCAAATGGAATAAAACACTGAACTTTGCCTTTTTCGGTTAATTGACGAGGGATTCAATTTTTGCAGCTTTTTGGGGTTTTACAAGTGTTGAAAATGGTCGTAGGACAGTTGTAATCTCTGTGTTTATAATCTCTACACTGAGGGCTATCTCTGTAGTGCATGAAAACAAATTGAGAACTGTGAACTCGATAAAGTTTTTTAAACATTTTTGTTTTCATTGAACAGTTGGTTCGTCCTGAAACGATCTTCGTCTTGAAGGCAATGTTTTCTTATGAACGAAATCATTTGCACCAACGCTGAGGAATTTCATTTAGCTGATTGAATCCTCC
>JACMZG010001911.1:6383155-6385079 GCA_018340805.1 Microvelia longipes | reverse complement strand
ACCACCTACACCAATTTGGGAGGTTTGTCATATAGGAGCCAGGGTGACCCTATCGACTCGATTGAAGTAGACATTAGTTGATTCATATGGGCTTAAGTCTGATTTAAATAAACTCAAGTATGCTTTGTTTTTATTTTTACATTTATAGAATGTATATTCCTGTCGGTACAAGACTAATTAAGTTAACTTGAATAAATAATTTTAGTTGGCCCAAGTTAATCATTTGACTAGTTTTGATTTAAATATCCTATGTCAGGCTTTTACCCCACTCAATGTTAAATTAAATCTACTTATTGCTTTCAGCTTTTATTTATTTGAGTTGAATCAAGTTGAATTGAACCGAATCGACATTAATCAGATCAAGCGATTTGAATCAACTATCCACTCGATTATCTGTTGAGTCGACTGTCGACTCATATAAAATCGGTTTAAAAGTCAATTTGGCACATCACTATTGTATTTCTCATTAAAAGATCTGTTTATCTACAATTTCTACCCCCCCCCTCAGGCTTTGCCTTGTGGGTTACTTGTATACTTTTTGTTAACTTTTTTGTATTCCTTTTTCTTTTTGTATGTATATTGTAAATAAAGGAATTGTTCAAAACACAGACTCATGACTACTCTATTTTTTCTACAATTTAAACAGACTCATGATTGATATCTGCCCTATTTTTCGTTATCATGCATACATAAAAATTGGAGGAATCGTCTCAATTTTCCTCTGAGACTTTTTTTTATGTATTGCACATTTCTAACAATATAAAATTATCAAATTGAAATTTTAGATGCTACTCGAATTCATAATGTTCTGCCACAAAAAGATTTAGACTGAAAAAAGGATCAGTCATACCTACTGTAATCAAATGCAGATAGCTTCTGTGGATACAGTAATTGTCTATTGTAGTTTGTGATATTATAACCCTCTCAATAATTGAAGTCTTTATAAATAAAACCTGGCAAAGAGGAAGGTGCCATGAAACTATAAATGTGAATTACATTAGAAGTCATATCTCAAGTTTCATTAAATTTGCTATACCCGCAAATAGAAACACGGTATTCTATTACCCTAAAATAATAATAATAATGCCCGTTTAGAGCCTTGTAGCTCATCAGTGATAACCCCTGCGGGAACCACTACGGGTGGTAGTAGCAACCGTTACGCTCAAATTGTATTAAAAAATTGGCGATAATATATTAAACAATAATCTTCTATCAACTGAGAGCATAACCTGGGAGGTGCAAGGTCAGTGTAAAAGACTATCGCCTTAACAACCTCGGCCACGGAGGCAGTATTCTATTACACTATTTACACAATATTCAAATGCTGTAGTCTTTTTTGCTGGTTAAGTTTAAAATTGCATCAGCTATTTGAGGTAATGAGGTTTACAAGAAAATTCATTCATATATCCTGAGAAGTCTGGGAACCACACATGTGATGCCTCTCTCGATTCAAAAAACAAGAAAACTATTTTTAACAACAAATAATTATCACAAATTTGTATGCTGTCTGCCTTGACACTGATGGACACCTCAGTCAGGTATGTGTTTGACTGAACAAAGCTCAAGCTAAGGTATATCAGATCTTATAGATTTAGGGTGGCCCAGGCACCTATATGACAAACCTCCCAAATTGGTGTAGGTGGTAGAGAAAATTAGAATAAAATAAAAGAATCAATTTCACTAAATTTTATTATAATATAAATTTTAACAATGAAAGAAAGGTTTAATACAAGTTTAAATCCTAATTAAGATAAAATAGTTTGACTACAGTCGCACGAAGGTTGCAACAGATGCTTGTGAAGGCTTCACCGTGATGAAACTTGACTTTCTTGAGGTGGGCATAGCTTCGCAGTTGTTGTGAGTCATAAAGTTTGACATTACAATATCATTTTATGAACATAGATAATTTGTAGCATTGCATTTT
>JACMZG010001911.1:6280655-6378155 GCA_018340805.1 Microvelia longipes | reverse complement strand
ATAACTGAATGTCTTATGATAATTTTATTTTTAAAACAGTCTTACAACATGGTATCTACTTTAACCACAATTCAAGTTACCTCATTGGTAACTTGGATTAGTTAAATTGTTGTTAAACTTTCATTGGAAGAATCAAACACAAAGATTAATTTGGTCAAATTAAAATAATAGACTTACAAATATGAACATAAAATTTGATTTTTTAAAAGTTTAAACCTTTGTTTTAACTTAGTAATCGTATAAATGAATGCATGCAGGGGTTCTCAAGATGTTCATCTAGGCTTAATGGAGAGGACTTACCGACGTTATAACATATCTGAAAGTTTTGTTATAATGTAACAGCTATGTTTATTTAGTGTAACTTGTTTATTTTGAAACATGCGATCAATTTCGAGGTGGGGGTGAGCGGTAATAATTATTCTCATTAAAATATATTTGCGTGTCCTCTATGATTATATCTTTGGCCGCTTCTATTACTTTGATGCCGTTTAGAAGGTTTGCTGGAAACAAGTTTTCCCAGGTTTCTTTAGATTGGCTGTCGTTTTGCACATACGGTTCACTAGCAGGTAAGTCAGGATATGCTAAAGGACTGACTGACTGCACCGGCTTTAGAGCTGTTGCTTCTTCTGTCGCTTCCCTCACTGGAATAGATGCGAATGAGCTAAAGGCGTCGTCCTCAACAGGATTAGGTCTTACGACAGATCGGTTAAATATCTGTTTATCGAATGAATTTTCCCAAGACTCTGTTGGGCTGTGATTGTTACTTTGTAAACCATAACCTGCTATAACCTTCATACGTTGTTCCTGGATCCATGTCTCTGCGGCTGAATCTATTAATAACCATCCCTTGTTATTATATTTTTCTGAAAGATAATAAAACAACTGTTTTAACAAAACAATAAAAACAACTGAGAAAAGAGAACATTTTATGAAGTATACATGCAGTTCAAAATAACATGATTGCATGGACAGTCTAATCATTCTCGACTCGAAATTGCAATACATTTAAAGAATGGACACTGAAGACAAAGTTAAGAGTTGCTTTGCAACTGAAGTATTGACAAGGATTTCACTTTTATGTTCAGTCCGAGAACGTTTATGTGTTCCATTTATAAAATAAAACAAACATTAATAGGAGTAACTACTCATTACAAAGTAATGACTACCGACAACTAAACAGTCAACCAGCACAGGTGGTACAGGTACAAGTACAGAGTAAAGATATTACGGTCACACGAGGGTACAGAGTAAATATATCACGGTTTACTCTGTACCTACCTCGTGTGACCGTAATATCTTTACTCTGTACCTACCTCGTGTGACCGTAATATTTTTACTCTGTACCTACCTCGTGTGACCGTCATATTTTTACTCTGTACCTACCTCGTGTGACCGTAATATCTTTACACTGTGACTACCTTGTGTGACCGTAATATCTTTCCTCTGTACCTACCTCGTGTGACCGTAATATCTTTACTCTGTGTCTACCTTGTGTGACCGTAATATCTTTCCTCTGTACCTACCTCGTGTGACCGTAATATCTTTACTCTGTACCTACCTTGTGTGACCGTAATATCTTTACTCTGTGTCTACTTTGTGTGACCGTAATATCTTTCCTCTGTACCTACCTCGTGTGACCGTAATATCTTTACTCTGTTCCTACCTCGTGTGACCGTCATATTTTTACTCTGTACCTACCTTGTGTGACCGTAATATCTTTACTCTGTGTCTACCTTGTGTGACCGTAATATCTTTCCTCTGTACCTACCTCGTGTGACCGTAATATCTTTACTCTGTACCTACCTTGTGTGACCGTAATATATTTACTCTGTACCTACCTCGTGTGACCGTAATATCTTTACTCTGTACCTACCTCGTGTGACCGTAATATCTTTACTCTGTACCTACCTTGTGTGACCGTAATATCTTTACTCTGTACCTACCTCGTGTGACCGTAATATCTTAACTCTGAACCAATCTCGTGTGACCGTAATATCTTTACTCTGTACCTACCTCGTGTGACCGTAATATCTTTACTCTGTGCCTACTTCTTGTGACCGTAATATACAGAGGTTCAAGTGGTAGGTACAGAGTAAAGATATGACGGTCAAATTAAACGAAGTAGGTACAAGAATAAAGACATTCCGGTCACATGAGGCCAAGTCAGACTAATGACTACAGACAAATTAACGGTCATTCAGATTAAGTAAACACTAAGGACAACTTCTTGGCAAGGACCTTTGGCTTAAGCGAATCACTCAGCGAAATCAAGCTTATAGTAGATATTTGTTTTAGCCTCCAGCAAATCGATTTAGTATTTTTATACCTCATATTTTGATATACCTCCGCTTTATATTCCAAGTTGTCTAATGCACTTAAAATACAATCGATATTTTTGTGAATTTTATAAATCTAACCTGATCTTGAACCTCTGTTTCTAAGATGAATATTTTCGATTTATATCAGAGATTTTTTTGCAGCGCTAGTGGGAATGCAGTTAAGTTTTTGTAACGCAGTCACTTTTCAGATAAGTAATATATATCTGTAAGCAACGCCTCATAAACAAATGTACTTTGGAACCTTCTTTAAGATATAATGGTAAAACACTATTACCACTATGGTATGTTACCACTATGTTATTACCATGGTATGTTACTGCTATGTTATTACCATGGTACGTTACCACTATGTTATTACCATGGTTCGTTAACACTTTGTTATTACCATGGGTTGTTACCACTATGTTATTACCATGGTACGTTACCACTATGTTATTACCGTGGTACGTTACCACTATGTTATTACCATGGTACGTTACCACTATGTTATTACCATGGGTTGTTACCACTATGTTATTACCATTGTATGTTGGACACCTGTGACTCGAGTCATCCATATCCATACTCCAGAACATTATTCCTTTTAAATTGAATTTAATTGCCAGTTTCACCTTAAAATAAAATAATATTTTAATTACAGATGAAAAAATAGTTTTCTTTACAAAAAAAGCTCGGGGCGACAGCGTCTGCATGCAGACCACTGGACGTGTGAGACGACATTATTGGTGTCTCAAATCTAAATTCTATGGGGGGCGTACAGGAAGTCGGACATGGAAGCGTGAAAAATCTGATACGAAAGTTTCTGAACCACCACAATCTATGACTGACATAGGCGATTCTAGGGGTAGGGGGATGGGGGAGGTAGGATGGCTTGAGCTGTACTTGGTTTGAAATTAGCCCCTTTAAAAAAAAATCAGACTGTCCCTTACAGCAATTAAATTTAACATATTATTTTTAAGTAATTGTAGTTTTTAATTAACTTATTCATCGCTCTCTTCCCTATCTGTTCTTCTCTTTTAGTTCAAGCTTTTTGATAATTACGCTTACATATATGATGCAGAGAGAGAAAAAATAATTTGTTCATACTCTAGGTATACAGTGAGACATATATCGCGCTGACTGCTATTCAAAGTCCGGTGGAACAGGCCTTGCTGCTGAGGAACTAATCTCTTCTGTCCAGAGAGATGTTATTTTTTTCCTTACTTATCTATTGTGTAGGGACTTTTTATAACCTTTTTTATCAAATATTCTGGCACGGGGGTCCGCATGTCGGTCAACTTTTCTTTGAAAAGCATGCTTTATTGAAGATCAATCCAATGTTTGTTTGTTTGTGATATATTTAAGAACCAAAGCAGTAGCGTCAAATTTTTTTATTTAAAATTTTTCGTATTTTATAAAGGACATGCGCATATTTGTCTCATAGATTATACTCTACACGGCACAGCAATATTTGCACTCATAGATTATACCCTACACGGCACAGCAATATTTGCACTCATAGATTATACCCCCTACACGGCACTGCAATATTTGCACTCATAGATTATACTCCACACCTACACGGCACAGCAATATTTGCACTCATAGATTATACTCTACACGGCACAGCAATATTTGCACTCATAGATTATACTCTACACGGCACAGCAATATTTGCACTCATAGATTATACCCTACACGGTACAGCAATATTTCCATTTTTGTTTTTGTTGTTATTGCTCAAGTAATTAAATATATCGATAACTTTAAACAAAAATTGGATCAATCTGCAAGAAAGCGCACATTTATAAAAAAATCGCCCGGCTTGCGAACCTCCCGCCAGAATTATTTTGAAGGTCTTAATTTAATTAAAATAATAAAAAATTAGCGCCTATGGCTTGAATTAAAATCTTGAATTTTAATTGAAGGTCAGAGTGAGTTTAGGCTCTGTCGGCCCCCTGATAAATTAGACGTAACGAAACAGAGTGGAACATGACATTTTGTCGAGCCATCAATGATGACGAATGTCGAATGATGGAACAGTTCCCAGATGTAGCATTGCATTTTGCTTGCTACATTTCCTAGGTGTCTCTCGCACAATTATATTGTGCCAAGTATTCTTGTTTTGCAAAACTCGGTAGTATCAAATGATGCAGATATAACTGACAACTTATATTATGACAAATAATAAATACAGATATTACTAACAGCGTGGATGAAAAAGTATATTCACTATTGGAAGGGGCTCTAATTACCTTTTCGGCGATCGATTCCTCATCGTCGTATGAAATAACCTGATCATCTTTGTATGCAAATTTTCCTTTGAGAGAATTATTCCAAAAAGTCCATCCATGTTCCCTCAGTTCACAAATCTGAATTTAGAAACAAAATAATTGAAATAATGAAAAGGCTATGTCTTACAGAGACATGCTAACATTAATGCGATCAACATGTCTTACAGAGACATGCTAACATTAATGCGATCAACATGTTTGTCACCCCTCAACCCCTGCTCTAGACAATTAGGTGACTAAATTGTGACTAAATTGGGGTGACCCTTAACCCCTGCTCTAGAAAAGTTAGTCACCCCTCAACTCCTGCTCTAGACAATTTAGTCACCCCTCTACCCCTGCTCTAGAAAATTTAATCACTCCTCAACCTCAGCTCGAGACAAGTTAGTCAATCCTCTGCCCCTGCTCTTGACAAGTTGTCAATCCTCTGCCCTGCTCTAGACAAGTTAGTCGATCCTCTACCCCTGCTCTAGACAAGTTAGTCAATCCTCTGCCCCTGCTCTTGACAAGTTAGTCAATCCTCTACCCCTGCTCTAGACAAGTTAGTCAATCCTCTGCCCCTGCTTTAGACAAGTTGGCATTTTTTGAGTAGTCTATGTCAATAAGTAGTCAATGTTAAGTAGTATAGTCAATAGCCGTCAAGAAGAAATTGTTAATTTAAGTTAGTTACTTTCTAATGAATTTGCACATATTTATCTGGATCTTTTCTTGTTTTTTTTTTTTTAATTGAAATGTTTAAAATGGAAAATATTTGTAAATTATTTGTTTATTATTTAATGACGCAATGCAATGGTACTAATGTACTTATAAGCAAATAAAGAATTTCTTTATCTTTATCTTTCTATAGTTGGGCAGTTAATATTGTTTAAGCATGTTGTGTTTTGAGTGTCTGTATTGTGTATATGTAGTTTGTTAGTGTTAGGCTGTCCATTTGGTCGCATTGAGAAAGTTATAAAGTTAGATTTTTCAGTATTTAGGGTTAGTAAGTTGCAATGTAGCCAGTCTTGTACCAATGAAATTTCTATTTGGGCAATATTTTTTGCTTCTTCACAGCTATTTGCTGAACATAGATAGACTGTATCGTCGCAAAAACTGAATAGTTCCAGTCAGAGGTAAAGTAATTAAGTCATTGGCGAGGGTCAGGTACATCAGTGGTGCCAGAACGGTCCCTTGTGGCAGCGAGTAATCAGATGTGTATTCGTCACTAAGTACTCCGTTTAGTTTTACTCTGTATGTTCTGTCTTTTAGGCAGCTTTTTATACATTTTATGAAGAGTTCTCCTATGCCAATATGCCATAGTTTATGAATCAAAATTTTATGGGAAACAGAGTCAAACGCTTTTGTGAAGTTTAGAAAAATAGCTATCTCAGGAAATTTATTGGCAAAAGTATAAAATTATTTATTTTATCTACTCCTTGTATTGTAAGTTCTATTTACAGTCTTGTTATCTCACACTGTAAATGTACTTTTACTCCCTAGGAAGGAAAAGTGAAAGTGTTGCCAACTTGACAGAATTTTTTAGTAAACTTTTTAGGAATTTTAGGAAATTTTTAGGATTTTTTTCGGTGTTATGTTGGTACTACGGGTAGAATATACAATATACACACGCTAATGTTTAAATTACAAATATAATATTACACAATATTCTATTGACAGCTTACAATAAAATAATGTGAAGATAGTGGCTTTATTCTCTCTTCATCAGAGTAATTGACATGGTAAGAATAAACTAAACTAACACAATAACAATTAAGGAGCTGAAGAATATATTAATAGTTGTTAGTATTAGTTCTCTAGTCGTAGATAAAATTTAATATGCAACAAGGAATGAAAGTTTTCAGCTCTCGTATTATCTTCCTCGTCAAGCCTCGGGAGACAAAATGTTAGTTAACTCCCTCGGCAAGCCTCGGGAGCTAACTAGTTTATCTTCCTCGGCCTAATGAAATATCCTCCTTCGGCGCTGCCTTAGGACGAAACTTTAACTTGAGCTGTTAAACTTACTTTCATCCCTTGTTGCATAAATAACTATTGTGTAATTATAATAATAACTTATACCTGATGAAACGGTACGAAGTCTTGGCCATTCTCAATAACGGTTGAATTATCACTTGACAAGACATACTTTCTGCCAAATAGTGGCATGCCTAAAACTAAATTCCTTGGCAGCAGTCCGACTCTTAAGTATACTCTGACTATATGCTCCTAAAACAAACATAATATGTATAGAATACAATTAAAATAACTAGGACATATAAAATAATTCTGGCGCGGTAAATTTTAAGCCGGGCGAATTTTGAAATACTATCTTAGAATTAAAAGAATGAGCGCTAGAGGAGTTCATTTTACTCAGAGTAATACAATAAGTCTCTCCACAGTTTATTTAAAATAAAGCATAACCGGCTTTCAACCAACTAAAGGTCATCATCAGTGCCTAACAAACAAATAAATAAAAGAAATTACCATCTTAGGACTTTAATTATCTTTACCTTCTGAGAAGAGAGATGGCGAAGTTGTGAGGAAATGTTCCGAGGTATCCCGTACCCGATTTTTTAAGTTTAAAAGTTTAAAGTCACAACAAGGCAACTATACATACTATAAGTAAACAAAAATTAATTACCACACTTGTTTCCTGAGGAGTAAAACCTTGTTTCGGTGTCATTACTGCTGATATGGGTGAATGATGGTCTTCAAGTGGTGAATCAGAAGAGTTGAAACCAAAAGCTGGCAAACAGAAGAAATCTACTACTCTAAAATGATTAAAGAACTTAGTTTAAGTTACTCTTAAGTAATGACTAAGGTTTAGAGTATTATGTTATAGTGTGTTCTTAGGGTGGAAGACAAAGTTTATTAGACTTCTCAAATAATTTGAAACCTTAATATCGTCAAATTTTGGGATCATGATGTACCCCTGTACTAAACTTGTAATGATATAAGTATATTATATCTCCAGAAGGGTAATAATCAAAACATTTCGAGGCTTGTTTTTATGTAATAATGACCGTCATTATAACCCGGCGGGAAATAATAATTTATTATTTCCCGCCGGGTTATAATCCAGCTTAGCCAACTTAATTATTGAGTAGTTAAAATTACAGATTCAAAAATCTACGTAAAGAATTTTGAGTAAACAAAGTTATGTTGGCAGCACTGATTCATTAAATCCCAGCTGTCTGTAAACAAATAATTTCTTTATCAAATCTGTTTTGATGATAAACACCTACTTTTTTACTGTTTTTTCTTATCTTTTAAGTAATATTCCTGTTATATTTATCATAAAAGGATTTAGTGCGGTTGTTTACGATGGAAAGTGATAATAAAATGATAGTAAACGACATAGATGAATTGTTTCCCGATATCTCCGATAATCCTCAACCGTCTTGTATAGATGACGAAGCAAATATGGTTAAAAACAATTTATTGCCGAATAAATTTAAAAAGTTGTATGATAAGGCGTATTACTTAGGTATTTATATATTTTTGTTTATTATGATATTTGTTTGTTATGTATGTATGTGGTTATATTGTATGTATAATATATTATACAATGTATTTTTGTTAATTTTGCATAAAATAGTATAATTATGTTTCACTGATTCTATATATAAACAAATACAGTTTTTTTTGTTTTTCCTTCTGCAGATAAAATTTTGTATGCCCCACGTGAATATTGCCCTATTATAACCCTCGTGAAATTATCTCCCTCGGCAAGCCTCGGGAGCTAATTGTAATTAATCCCTCGGCTAAAGCCTCGGGATTAAAATAAGTAATTCCCTCGGCTTGCGCCTCGGGATTTATAAATCATGATTCCTTCGACTTTCAGCCTTAGGAATCATTACAGGGACCAGGTTATAATGGGGGTCATTATTCACTAGGTGCATAAATAACTATTACACTCTACTCACAAAGCTCTCACACCCCTTCCTTGACAATATATTTAAAGGACAAAGGCTCGCTTGTATGTGTTTGTATATACTCAGATACTAACCTGCCTTGCAGTTCTATTAAGTAGTAACCTGACTTGATATAATCCACTGCTGTAGGTAAAACCATTGATATGAGTTTTGGTGTAGAGTTAGTCCGGCTCGCTTCTTCCTCAAATGCTCTTTTCAATTCCTGACAACAAGCCATAAATATTGAATGAAAGTAAAGTCAGGTGGCACTAATTAGTAATTAGTGCTGAATTAAACTTGAACACCTTAATACAGGAGGTGCTTATGGAGTAGTAAAGTTGTGTACACACACACACACCATCCTGCAGAAATATTATGTGAGAATTAATTAATGTTCTAACTCGGTCTGTCTAATATTTTGGAGGTTAGTAGTATCTTACCTCCATTATATATTTAGATATTTGGAATCTGTGGACCTTAAGTTTCAAATACTCTACACCTTTTCCACATTTATTTGAGAAGATATTAATTGTATTTGAGAATAATGACTTGTATTTGAGAAAATATCAAATGTAAATTAGATTAGTCTGTTGAATTTGATAAAACAACAAATGTAGTTGAGAATAGTTAATTTTATTTGAGAAAGCATTATATAAAATTGAGAATTGTTTAATTTCATTTCAGAAAGGATGATTTGAATTTGAGAAGTTGTCAATTGTATTTGAAAAATTTATCCAAATGACAATCAGCTGTGCTTGATGAACCGATTTTCATGTATGTTGGCTTTTTGGATTCGTCCTATGCCCTATGTAGTGCATTCCTAGCTCAAAAAAAAATTATTGATAATTTGAACTCCTAGGAGTTGATTTACTAGGAATAGAGACCATTTTCGAAGGTCTAGGACCATGTTTTCCCCATAATTTAAGGATTTAATGTTGGTTAAAGTGAGTTGTTCCACCCTGTGTATGTTTCATTGCTCAACTCTCACCTAACAAGGTATAATTGTATTTAAGAAAAATAGTCATGTAAAAATTGGCCGAATTTTGAGATTCTCATTATCAAATCACAAGTTCTCAAAAAAATTTAATAAATTCTTAAATAGAATTCACTGCTCTCAAATTCATTTATTGCCTACTCAAATACAACTGACTGTTCTCAAATTCAATTGATGTTTTCTAAAATATATTTTTCTAATCTCAAATACAATTGATATGTTCTCAAATAAACATAACGGTTTCTCAAATAAAATTGGAAAAGGTGTAGTAATATTAATCTACTCGTATGAGCCTTGCGAAAGCTAATCTTTGTTAAATATTAAAGCAATAGTAGTCAAGTTACCAACAAACCAATATTAGTTACAAAAAATTTAATTATTTTAAATTTTTTATTATTATATTTAATTTAAACTTTACTTTTTTCAGGAACTCTGTAATTTTGTAAACAATAGTTTGTGTTCTATTTTTGTTAATTTACTCGTTTAATTTCTTATAATTTTTGTCTAAATTATAATTACTTTTTGTTTCGTTCATTTTATAATTTTTACTTTTGTTTTTTGTTTTATAACCATATTTTTTGTGGGTAATTGCCTGTAAATAAATAAATAAATTATGATACTAGGTTAAGTATTAAGTCATACCTGAAAGATCTTACTAAATTTGATTATATTTATCTTAATAAGATTCCTTTTCTCTTTTGTCACAAGATTAGGGTTTAGTTTCGAATGTATTGATGTATTATTAGGGTTTCGAAGATAATCTTCGAAACCCTTATACTTTCTGTTGAGCGTCTGTCTGTCCGATTTCTCATCTCAGGAACTACAATAGCTAGGAAGTTGAAATTTGGTATACATGTGTAACTATTTTATCCAACAACAGGAAAAATATAGCCAACTATATCACACGCGCATCTGTCGATTTATGAGCGAATGCGCACATTCGCCAAAAAAAAATATTTTTTTGAAAAATCATGTGGGGTATCAAATTGTAGGTATCGATGGGTAGTACACAAATATGCATCGCTTTTTCAAAATGGCGGCTATTACACCCGCCAAAAATCTCGAAAACCACCAAAAAATGCTTGTACCCCCCCCTTTTAAGGCATAAGGAGAAGCCCTAAAAATATGGGATTAATAGCCAATAAAAGCACTTTCCGGGCCATAGAAATTCTTCGGAAAAAAGTTTCAAAAGTTAATTTTAGCAATTTCAAAATCGCCCAAACGCGCACGCGCCAAAAAAAAATATTTTTTTGAAAAATCATGTGGGGTATCAAATTGTAGGTATCGATGGGTAGTACACAAATATGCATCGCTTTTTCAAAATGGCGGCTATAACACCCGCCAAAAATCTCAAAAACCACCAAAAAATGCTTGTCCCCCCCCCTTTTAAGGCATAAGGAGAAGCCCTAAAAATATGGGACCAATAGCCAATAAAAGCACTTTCCGGGCCATAGAAATTCTTCGGAGAAAAAGTTTCAAAAGTTAATTTTAGCAATTTCAAAATCGCCCGAACGCGCACGCGCCAAAAAAAAATATTTTTTTGAAAAATCATGTGGGGTATCAAATTGTAGGTATCGATGAGTAGTACACAAATATGCATCGCTTTTTCAAAAATGGCGGCTATTACACCCGCCAAAAATCTCAAAAACCACCAAAAAATGCTTGTCCCCCCCCCTTTTAAGGCATAAGGAGAAGCCCTAAAAATATGGGACCAATAGCCAATAAAAGCACTTTCCGGGCCATAGAAATTCTTCGGAAAAAAGTTTTAAAAGTTAATTTTAGCAATTTCAAAATCGCCCAAACGCGCACGCGCCAAAAAAAAATATTTTTTTTGAAAAATCATGTGGGGTATCAAATTGTAGGTATCGATGGTAGTACACAAATATGCATCGCTTTTTCAAAATGGCGGCTATTACACCCGCCAAAAATCTCAAAAACCACCAAAAAATGCTTGTCCCCCCCCTTTTAAGGCATAAGGAGAAGCCCTAAAAATATGGGACCAATAGCCAATAAAAGCACTTTCCGGGCCATAGAAATTCTTCGGAGAAAAAGTTTCAAAAGTTAATTTTAGCAATTTCAAAATCGCCCAACGCGCACGCGCAAAAAAAAATATTTTTTTGAAAAAATCATGTGGGGTATCAAATTGTAGGTATCGATGGTAGTACACAAATATGCATCGCTTTTTCAAAATGGCGGCTATTACACTCGCCAAAATCTCAAAAACCACCAAAAATGCTTGTCCCCCCCCTTTTAAGGCATAAGGAGAAGCCCAAAAATATGGGACCAATTGCCAATAAAAGCACTTTCCGGGCCATAGAAATTCTTCGGAGAAAAAGTTTCAAAAGTTAATTTTAGCAATTTCAAAATCGCCCAAACGCGCACGCGCCAAAAAAAAATATTTTTTTGAAAAATCATGTGGGGTATCAAATTGTAGAAATCGATGGTAGTACACAAATATGCATCGCTTTTTCAAAATGGCGGCTATACACCCGCCAAAAATCTCAAAAACCACCAAAAAATGCTTGTCCCCCCCCCCCTTTTAAGGCATAAGGAGAAGCCCTAAAAATATGGGACCAATAGCCAATAAAAGCACTTTCCGGGCCATAGAAATTCTTCGGAGAAAAAGTTTCAAAAGTTAATTTTGGCAATTTCAAAATCGCCCAAACGCGCACGCGCAAAAAAAAATATTTTTTTGAAAAATCATGTGGGGTATCAAATTGTAGGTATCGATGGGTAGTACACAAATATGCATCGCTTTTTCAAAATGGCTATTACACCCGTCAAAAATCTCAAAAACCACCAAAAAATGCTTGTCCCCCCCCTTTTACGGCATAAGGAGAAGCCCTAAAAATATGGGACCATAGCCAATAAAAGCACTTTCCGGGCCATAGAAATTCTTCGAGAAAAAGTTTCAAAGTTAATTTTAGCAATTTCAAAATCGCCCATACGCGCACGCGCAAAAAAAATATTTTTTTGAAATTCATGTGGGGTATCAAATTGTAGGTATCGATGGGTAGTACACAAATATGCATCGCTTTTTCAAAATGGCGGCTATTACACCCGCCAAAAATCTCGACGTAAGGCACCAAGCAGTAATATAACCAAGCAAATAAAGGTGAGCGAAGCGAGCCCTAGAATATTATGTTATGTTTTTACTTTATGCTATAAAATTAGGTTCTAATAAACATATACAAAAAGGCGAGCGAAGCGAGCCTGTGTTTTTTATGCCTTTCTTAAAATGTTTTCTTAAAGTAGATATTGACAAACAAGCACATAAAGGCGAGCAAAGCGAGCCCTAGTATTGTATGGTTAATTTTTTATTTTATACTCTTAAAAGGCACTGATAAACATATACAAAAAGGCGAGCGAAGCGAGCCCATGATTTTATGCCTTGCTTAAAATGTTTCTCTTATAATAGATATTGACAAACAAGCACATAAAGGCGAGCGAAGCGAGCCCTAGTATTGCATAGTTATTTTTATTATTTTATACTCTTAAGAAGGTACTGATAAACATATACAAAAAGGCGAGCGAAGCGAGCCCATGATTTTCATGCCTTTTTTAAAATGTTTTCTCTTAAAGTAGATATTGACTAACAAGCACATAAAGGCGAGCGTAGCGAGCCCTAGTATTGTATGGTTTTTTTATTATTTTATACTCTTAAGAATGTACTGATAAACATATACAAAAAGGCGAGCGAAGCGAGCCCATGATTTTTATGCCTTGTTTTAAATGTTTTTCTTAAAGTAGATATTGACAAACAAGCACATAAAGGCGAGCGAAGCGAGCCCTAGTATTGCATGGTTATTTTTTATTATTTATACTCTTAAGAAGGTACTGATAAACATATACAAAAAGGCGAGCGAAGCGAGCCCATGATTTTCATGCCTTGCTTAAAATGTTTCTCTTTAATAGATATTGACAAACAAGCACATAAAGGCGAGCGAAGCGAGCCCTAGTATTGTATGGTTATTTTTATTTTATACTCTTAAAAAGGTACTGATAAACATATACAAAAAGGCGAGCGAAGCGAGCCCATGATTTTCATGCCTTGCTTAAAATGTTTCTCTTATAATAGATATTGACAAACAAGCACATAAAGGCGAGCGAAGCGAGCCCTAGTATTGCATGGTTATTTTTATTATTTTATACTCTTAAGAAGGTACTGATAAACATATACAAAAAGGCGAGCGAAGCGAGCCCATGATTTTCATGCCTTTTTTAAAATGTTTCTCTTAAAGTAGATATTGACTAACAAGCACATAAAGGCGAGCGTAGCGAGCCCTAGTATTGTATGGTTTTTTTTATTTTATACTCTTAAGAATGTACTGATAAACATATACAAAAGGCGAGCGAAGCGAGCCCATGATTTTTATGCCTTGTTTTAAATGTTTTTCTTAAAGTAGATATTGACAAACAAGCACATAAAGGCGAGCGAAGCGAGCCCTAGTATTGCATGGTTATTTTTATTATTTTATACTCTTAAGAAGGTACTGATAAACATATACAAAAAGGCGAGCGAAGCGAGCCCATGATTTTCATGCCTTTTTTAAAATGTTTCTCTTAAAGTAGATATTGACAAACAAGCACATAAAGGCGAGCGAAGCGAGCCCTAGTATTGCATGGTTATTTTTATTATTTTATACTCTTAAGAAGGTACTGATAAACATATAAAAAAGGCGAGCGAAGCGAGCCATGATTTTCATGCCTTGCTTAAAATGTTTCTCTATAATAGATATTGACAAACAAGCACATAAAGGCGAGCGAAGCGAGCCCTAGTATTGCATGGTTATTTTTATTATTTTATACTCTTAAGAAGGTACTGATAAACATATACAAAAAGGCGAGCGAAGCGAGCCCATGATTTTCATGCCTTTTTTAAAATGTTTCTCTTAAAGTAGATATTGACTAACAAGCACATAAAGGCGAGCGAAGCGAGCCCTAGTATTGTATGGTTTTTTTATTATTTTATACTCTTAAGAAGGTACTGATAAACATATACAAAAAGGCGAGCGAAGCGAGCCCATGATTTTTATGCCTTGTTTTAAATGTTTCTTAAATAGATATTGACAAACAAGCACATAAAGGCGAGCGAAGCGAGCCCTAGTATTGCATGGTTTTTTTATTATTTATACTTAAGAAGGTACTGATAAACATATACAAAAAGGCGAGCGAAGCGAGCCCATGATTTTCATGCCTTGCTTAAAATGTTTCTCTTTTAATAGATATTGACAAACAAGCACATAAAGGCGAGCGAAGCGAGCCCTAGTATTGTATGGTTATTTTCATTTTATACTCTTAAAAGGTACTGAAAACATATACAAAAAGGCGAGCGAAGCGAGCCCATGATTTTTATGCCTTTTTTAAAATGTTTCTCTTAAAGTAGATATTGAAACAAGCACATAAAGGCGAGCGAAGCGAGCCCTAGTATTGTATGGTTTTTTTTTATTTTATACTCTTAAGAAGGTACTGATAAACATATACAAAAGGCGAGCGAAGCGAGCCCATGATTTTCATGCCTTGTTTTAAATGTTTCTCTTAAAGTAGATATTGACAAACAAGCATATAAAGGCGAGCGAAGCGAGCCCTTGAATCTTATTTTATGTTTTAATTTTTTTCTAAATTTAGGTATTGACAAACAAACTTCTATAAGCGAGCGAAGCGAGCCCTAGATTGTTATGTTTAAGTTTGATTCTATAGTTTAAAATTGGCTAGTACCAAACATGCACCTCAAGGCGAGCGATGCGAGCCCTAGAATATTATGTTATGTCTTTACTGTATGCTATAAAATGAGGTTCTGATAAACCAATACAAAAAGGCGATTGAAGCGAGGCTTTAATTTTATGCCTTGTTTTAAATGTTCCTCTTCAGGTAGATATTGACAACCAAGCACAAAAAGGCGAGTGAAGCGAGCCCTTAAATTTTGTTCTGTGTTTCAAATTTTCTCAAAAATTAGGTATCGACAAACAAATATATAAAGGCGAGGGAAGCGAGCTCTAGATTTTTATGTAAAAATGTAGATTCTAGATTTGAAATGTAGATTGTGTAGATTCTAAATTAGGTACTGATTTCTGATACACAGAAACGCATACGTAGCGAGCTGTGGAATATTTTGTTATAACTTATTTATTTTTTCTAACATTAGGTATCGACAAATACTAACATATAGGCTATTGAAGCGAGGCGTAGAATATTGAGTATAAGTATGATTGTATAGTATTAATACATTATATTTATGCAAATATCTGAGAAACCCTTATAATGCTTGCAAAGCAAGCACTTTGACGGATTTTTTATAATTGTTTTATGTTGCTCAGACTAGTTATATTGATTATAAAACTCTCAATGCCGCCAAAGTTCAATTTATATTCCATTAAAATCTATCGGTTAGGTCAACGTTTTAACAGTTCATAATCGCAATGTAGTACTTTTTGTGGAGCATGCCGTAGAAATAATTAAAAACACACACACAGATATATATATATATATATATTAATACTTATATATATATATTATATATATATATATATATATATATATATATATATATATTATATATATATATATATTTATATATATATATATATATTATAAAATATTATTTCTATAAATAAGTTAAAAATCTCATGATAGGACTCTAATCCACAGTTATGACCCAAAATTTAAAAAAAAAATGAACACGATCTACACATTTTGATGTTAATTTTTGTGAGGTCATAATTGTGGATTTTATGTATATATATATATATATATATATATATATATATATATATATATATTATATATATATATATATATATAATATATATATATATATATATATATATATATATATATATATTATAATATATAACATATATATTTGTGTTTTTTTCTTTTTTCTGTTATCTGTTGTGTGTGTCGTACATAGTCGTATGACTATGTATGGTTAACAAAAGTACGATGTTACCTTTGTATTATTGTTGGACAACAACCGTGTGGCCGCGAAGCAGCCTTTAACGCCGACGCCGTGAAGCGGTCAAGAGATCAAAGACCTGTTGATTTGCTTTAAGTTTGTCAGACGGAGTTTGTGAGGAAATGTTTTTCCCCATTTTTCCTTCATTCAACTTCACACAACACTCACTTCCTATTTAAAAATATCAATTTTAAAATAAAAATTAAATAATTTATTAATTACTATTTTATTTTTTATTTATATTTTGAAGAGCCCTTAAACAGATATACCCCAAGGAGGGAACTCTGCATATAAGAACACAGATTATAATAATCAAAAATTTAAAAATTAAGAATGAAATTAAACTTAACCTAATTGACTAGACAGCGTACTTTTGACTTTGATTTTAATTATTAAATTAAAAAAAATTAATAACTAATAAAAATTACCTGACCCAAGCTAAGGTAGTTGCGCTTTTCTTGTACTTTACTACCCGGGAACATCCAGTGTAAATCAACTCCATGGAAACCATACTGGTTGGTAAGACTGATAATAGAATATATTAGTTTATTTCTGCTAGCAGGGCTCGAAGTCAAGCTAGAATAGATATCGCTGTCGTAGGCATCTCCTATCTGGATCATGACTTTAAAGTCCATGCCGCCGTTCTCTCTGTAGTTAAGTAGTTGTTCCAGGCCATCTAAGTAACGAATAATCTTAATAGACCAAGAGCCCAGGGGTGTTTTGTTAATAAAAAGTGTAATGGCTGGAACCGGTCTCAATTTTTCGTAAATACCTTCCTAAACAAGGATCTGCAGTTCTACCGACTCGTATCGGATGGGTGTCCCAGGCAGAACCTTTGACCCCTAAAGTGCGTTCTGTCTGGGACACCCATCCGATACGAGTCGGCAGAATTGCAGATCCTTGTTCAGGAAGGTATTTACGAAAAATTGAGACCGGTTCCAGCCATTACACTGTTTGTTAACTTGGGTGGTAAATTTGACCTGTAAAGTGCGTTCTGCCTGGGACACCCATCCGATACGAGTCTGCAGAATTGCAGATTCTTGTTCAGGAAGATATTTACGAAAATTGAGACCGGTTCCAGCCATTACACTTTATTAACAAAACACCCCTGGGCTCTTGGTCTGTAACTATAGGCGCAATAAATCACACCAGCCAATCTGCTGGTTAAACTAAGCAATCTTATCTTTTCTAGCATATCTAAAATGAAATGCTGTTCGACGTCGGCCCTTAAGGTCGCTTTGTGGTCCCAAAAGTGCCAAAGCCCTGCGACTCTGCGACTGCATCGTTGTTGTTTTATATTAGTTCGTCATATTTCTAGTTATGGGCGTAGCCAGGGGGGGGGGGCGGCATTTTTTAAATAACTTTATAAAACTAATTTAAATTTTAATTTCATAAAAATAATTAATTAATTTTATTTTTTTATTTATTTTTTATTTAATTTACAGTTTAAAGTAGCTTCTGACTTAAAAAATAAAATTGTTTTTATTAGTTCGACATATTAACTTTGTGGTGATATTATAAGTAAAATTAAAACTAAAATGTCTGCAATATTTAGGTCAGTTCAGTTCAATATTAATTTGTATTTTGTTTTATTCTTTATAGACCAAGAGCCCAGGGGTGTTTGTTAATAAAAAGTGTAATGGCTGGAACCGGTCTCAATTTTTCGTAAATACCTTCCTGAACAAGGATCTGCAATTCTGCCGACTCGTATCGGATGGGTGTCCCAGGCAGAACGCACTTTAGGGTCAAAGGTTCTGCCTGGGACACCCATCCGATACGAGTCGGCAGAATTGCAGATCCTTGTTCAGGACGGTATTTACGAAAAATTAAACCCGTTTTCAGCCATTACACTTTTTATTAACTTCGGTGGTAATTTCAGGAAGGTATTTACGAAAAATTAAACCCGTTTTCAGCCATTACACTTTTTATTAACTTCGGTGGTAAATTTGACCTGCAAAGTGCGTTCTGCCTGGGACACCCATCTGATATGAGTCTGCAGAATTGCAGATCCTTGTTCAGGAAGATATTTACGAAAAATTGAGACCGGTTCCAGCCATTTCACTTTTTGGCTTTTGGCCAAAAGGTCAAAAGGCTTTTGGTCAAAATGGTCAAAAGGCCATTTGGGCTTTTGGTCTATTAAGTCTATTTGAATAAAACTAGGTCTGGTTTGTACTTTCAGTGCTTTGTTTTTTTAAACAAAACATAAACATGATTTTAATTGTTTATAATATATTATATATATATATATATATATATATATATATATATATATATATATATATATATATATATATATATATATATATATATATTATATATATATAATATATATATATATATATAATATATATATATATATATATATATATATATATATATATATAATATTTATATATATATATATATATATATATATATATATATATATATATAATATATATATATATATATATTATATATATATATATATATATATATATATATATATTATATATATATATATATTATATATATATATATATGAATAAGCAGACATTAATCAATAGTCATGCGGAGAATATGCTTTCAGAAATCGATACGCTGTCCTCGACTATATAACAGTGTTAAAGCTTAGAAGTGATGGGAGCTTTACCTTCATGTTGTCCGTCTATTTCTACTATCCCTGACAGCGGGTTTAGCGTAGCTTTAGAGTATATTATATGTGTACAAGGGTTAGTCTTTTTATTTTCTAATGAAAACGATCCGTGGAAGCTGGTGCCTTGCAGATAACATACTATTGTATTAACTAAACAAAAAAAACAATATTTTATTTAATGATTAATAAATTACTTTAATTAAAAAACATTAAAGAGTTTGTTGTAGCTGTATGGGACTTGAGAATGATTGATTAATTTAAGTAGTATAAGTTTAAATATCCCCATCCCCATCATAGGATGGAAGGTAGCTGCTACCTGCTGTCGGAGGTAGCAGCTACCTGCTGTCGGAGGTAGCAGCTACCTGCTGTCGAAGGTAGCAGCTACCTGCTGTCGGAGGTAGCAGCTACCTGCTGTCGGAGGTAGGTCGGAGGTAGCACCGTGCTGTCGGAGGAGCAGCTACTGCTGTCGGAGGTAGCAGCTACCTGCTGTCGGAGGTAGCAGCTACCTGCTGTCGGAGGTAGCAGCTACCTCCTGTCGGAGGTAGCAGCACTTCGGGGATTAGGCGTAGAGTTCCTAGGATTTTTATGCGATCTAGTAGAAAGGATAGTTTAGACCACCCTAGTGCCCCGAAATTACCAAGTGTCTCTCTAGGTAAAAGGCTTTGCCACCACGTCAAGGTAGAGACACATTGGGAAGGTACACCCCGTCCTCGCCCTGTACCATGACGTCATCCACTTCGTTCAATATAATATTAAAATTTTTCTCTTATGGGCCAACCAAAACCAGATTTCTTTTAGGAAAAAAACAATCCGGGATTTTAGCCAAATTATCCGTTTCAGGGGTTTTTAAGATCTCCTGATTAGTTATTACAAATCGTGTGTGTGTGTTAAAAATAGAAAAATAATTCGTTGAAATTTGAACACGTTTTCGACACTCACACGAATACAAATTGATGCTTATCCTTACGAAACCACATTTTTTGCCCTCAAAGCTCAGTCTAAGCTAAAGATTAAAGTTACTAAAGTCGTTTTCCTATCCAAAATTTTCTTACGAGTCAAATACTGCTGGTTCTACAACATAAATTATTTAAGTTGGAAATAAGTTATTGAGCAAGAAATAACGCATTTAAAAGGAAATCCGCCACGCATGCGGATCACACGTTAAAATTAACAGGTACAACTAGACGTTATAGTAGTCGGTGATAATGCAGGCCCAACTCAACATAGCGAGTACACATATTATACTTCTGACCACATCTGTAGTTTTAACTTGCGTGGTTTATCAATATGGGGTCAGATTGTGCGGTAGCGGTCAAGAGGATAACCATAATACACATGTCTTATCCACGTGCATAGTCCCACTTGCATAATCACACAAGCATAGTCACACGTGTATAGTCACACATGCATAATCACACAACCATAGACCCACATGCATAATCACACAAGCATAGTTACACATAATCATATCACACGTGTATAGCACACATGCATAATCACACAACCATACAATGCATATAGCATAATCACACAAGCATAGGTATAGTCACACATGCATAATCACACAAGCATAGACCCACATGCATAATCACACAAGCATAGTTACACATGCATAATCACACAAGCATAGTCACACATGCATATAAGCATAGTCACACATGCATAATCACACAAGCATAGTCACACGTGTATAGTACACATGCATAATCACACAAGCATAGACACACATGCATAATCACACAAGCATAGTTACACATGCATAATCACACTAGCATAGTCACACATGCCTTGTCACACGTGCATAGTCACACATGCCTTGTCACACGTGCATAGTCACACATGCCTTGTCACACGTGCATAGTCACACATGCCTTGTCACACGTGCATAGTCACACATGCCTTGTGCATAGTCACACATGCAGTTCTTACCTTGTGCTAAACTAGAACTCAAGCAGAAAGTCCAGAAAAATAATAATTTCCATGTCATCTAAAACAATCAGAAATTTCTTCTAAGTATGACTTTATTAAGCTGTGCTAGTTAGTTTATTCAGTTAGTTTTTATTACTAAGTTTCACTTGACTTGCATAATCACTCTGGGCACTACGATTATGACACACACATATAGAGAGACAATTAACAAAATAGTTATTGGACTGTTAATAATTAAATTCTAGGTTAATTAATGAAGACTTCAGTCCTTTAGATTTTATTTATATAAACATTAATGTTTATGTAAATATTGATTATTTACATAAACATTAATGTTTATGTAAATAATCAATATTTACATAAACATTTATGTTTATGTAAATAATCAATATTTACATAAACATTAATGTTTATGTAAATAATCAATATTTACATAAACATTCATGTTTATGTAAATAATCAATATTTACATAAACATTAATGTTTATGTAAATAAAAACTCTAAAGGACTGAAGTCTTCATTAATTAACCTAAAATAGAGAGACAACTTGGTAAAAACCACTAAAGAGGTCTCAAGAGATCTGTTATAGTGGCTTTTATTGCATGCATTCAGACAGCTAATCTGCAAATGTTGAAAACTGAATTCTGTTGACATTATTTAATAATTTGATTACCTTTTGACAAGAGTTGAGTACCATTGTTACCGGGTACAAGGTGTTACACAGGATTACACTGACTTGCTTCTTCTTTAGAAGTTAAAAACATAAATAAAATGTTAAATAATTTCAGAAGAGGGAGAGATCCAAGGAGAACTTGATTCCCCAAGACTTCCTCCCAGGGTGGCCCTCTAGTCATGCTTCCTCTTGCAAACTAGATTTTGTAATTATAGTCTAAATATCGTATGGGCAGAGAAATTTCGCCTTGTCTACCAGGGGATCCGTATATTTAGAGACTTTTGACCCCTCCCCTCCCCCTCCCTCCCTCCCTCACGTCATATAGTTGGAGTTAATTTCAAAAAGCATTTTAGTATTTTTGAGAAAAATCCTGACATTTTCTACAGGAAATTTGGCTTTCTGAGATCAAGCAGGAAACCTGTAACCCCTGTGATCCTGAAGATTTAGGTCTTCCGGTGGTGACCGCGTCAATGTAGATGAAGAATCCGACGTTTCGCTTCCACTGTGGGAGGCATCTTCATGGATGTAGGACATCATGGTATTTAGGAAAAGTTATTTGTCTGCAACTCAAATCTGAAACCGAACCCTATTGTTTATTAAGTATGTGTGACGTCATTAACTCACAAAAATAACACCTCAAGTTAGATACCAAGATAAGGAAACAATAGATTGTTACTTTAACTTTAAAGTTCGGAGAAACAAAAACTAGTAAGATAAGAAACAATTACATAAAGAGCGGCCGCCTTTCATATCAATTCTCATTGTCGGATTTGGCGAATTCTAATTATTATAGTGAATTTTTATTTTCACAATAATTAGACAAAAAAAGCCGAAAAGGAAGCCTTCTGTGAATTGCCGAAAAGGAGTAGATGAAATACTATCCCTTAGATCTTTTATTTCAAAGGAATACTTTTTAAGATTATTTTTACACCTAGTTTTCTAGCAAAATTTGTCCTCAGTTATATTTCAAGATCTGACATCTGACGAAGATACTCTGTTTTGTTTTTCTGTTTAGTGCTTAAGTTCCCTGATTCCTATTCTTTGAGAATAAATTTGACTTTCGTACAACACCAGCGTAACTGCAATTTGTTGCGGATTTTGCTTACTTTGAAATTTAAGGAATGCGGCCCGCGACTGGCTGTAAAAAGACTAAGCGCCCCTTTGCTTGAAAAGTTTGCCCAGGCCTGTGCTAGAGAGTTGAAACTTTGTTCATAAATTAAATCAATCTACAGGTGCAGTTGTTCTATCCGGTAAATAATTTTTATGACGTCAATTAACCACAATAATGACTGTACAAAAATTTTGGAAAATAATAGAACGCAAAGAAATGTGATTAATTTGAGATTTACCATGAATGTAGCTATGTGTAAGACAATGTGTGTGACAAGTTTCATCTCATTATCAGCATTAGTTCAATTTTTATCTTGTGTATGTTCCATTTGTGTACATTTATTATTATATCGGGTACGGGGTACCTCGGAACATTTCCTCGTCACATCGGATTCGCTACGCTCATCCTCCCTGCTTTGGACTCGCTTCGCTCGTCCTCAGAATATACAATTTGCCAAATTTATACTGCAGCATGTCTTCCGAATCGCTTCCCTTGTCCTCAGTTAGTAAATGCATCTGTTTCATTCTCAGTCCATACAGCACTGGCTACGCTCAATGTTGCTTAACTTATACGATCCAAAAATCATGAATATACTAGTCGTATAGAAACGAAACTTAGTGTACTTCTTTATTACGTAAAAGTATACACTTGTACCAATTTTTAATTTAATTAAATTGTTTTCTGATTTTTTAAATTTTTTTATAAAATGTACACAAGTCATTTAATAAAAATTTAACTAATGCTAACAATAATATAAATCTTGGCACATATTTTTACCTTACACGTAGCTACACGCGTGCCAAATCTCAATCCAATTGAAACTTTTTTCCACGTTTTATAATTTTTCAAAATTTTTACTGAGCCATTTTACGGGTTAGTGACGTCATAAAGAATATTATCCGTATAGCATAACTACAGTGGTAGACTGATATTTGTACAAAGTTTCAACTCTCTAGCTAAAATACACTACGAGCTACGATAATAACACACACATAAACTCTCTTTATCTACTCCTTGTATTGTAAGTTCTACATACAGTCTTGTAACCTCACACTGTAAATGTACTTTTACTCCCTAGGGAGGACATGTATGACACGTATCTGGTGATCCTGAGGAAAACACCGAGGTACACTGTACCTGATTTTAACGATTTTTCAAAAGAAGAATTGGCATACTTAAAGAATAATATTGAAAATTAATAAAAATCGGGTACCGTGGAACCTTTATTCACAATATCAGTCTTCTTTTCGCTGGACCTTAGAATGATAAAGAGAACAAAAGTCTAGGGTGTTCTAGAGAATGATGTGAACTCGTGTAGCTTAGCGCGTGGAAACAGAGTGGAGATTTTTGCTCAGCCCTGTTTGCTGGTTAACTTTTAAATTTGAAATCTCTCACTTATATATATTTATTTATATTTACCTCTCTTATTTATATTTACATTTTTAAGAGACCTTGATTAGTATTGTTTTTTATTATTATTAGATATTTCACGTATTCCAATTTCCATATCAAGGCAAGAGTTCACATTTGTTTATGTATTAGTTTATCTTTCTTGAGATGTTGATCTGACTGAGTTTAAATTATTTATAAATTCTGTTTGGACTGTCTGCTGTTTGGGTTTGACTGCTATAGTCAGGTAGGGATGGCTAATAAAAAAAACTTTTTGTCACCTTGTTCCTGGAAATTCGTCAGTTGGTTGTCGGTAGCAGGCTATGTTGGTTCGTTATGGAGTGTTTGATCGTTTTAGTTGTCTTGTTATCCGTGTATTTATGTTTTACAATTTTAAAAAGTAGGTCCCTACCTGCCGGTCCTTATGGGTTACCTGTCGTAGGTTATTTACCTTTCTTAAACCCGTTAAAACCTTATTTAACTTTGACAAATTTGAGTAAAAAATATGGTAAAATTTATGGCCTTCAACTCGGTAATATTTACACGGTTGTTTTGAGCGATCCTAAAATAATAAGGAAAGTTTTAGCTAAAGACGTGTTTACCGGACGTGCTGATTTGTATCTGACGCATGGAATAATGAAGGGCTACGGGTTGATAGTGGCCGAGGGAGAACGATGGAGAGAACAGAGACGATTTGTTTTGTCTATGTTGAAACATTTCGGCATGGTCAAAATCGGCATGAAGCGAGCTCAAATGGAAGACCGAATTCAAGAAGGTGTACACGAAACCATAAAATTAATCGACTCTTCTATTGATTCTCAAATCGACGTCAGTAAAATTTTATTGCACTGCTTAGGCAACGTTATCAATCGACTAGTTTTTGGTGTGAAATTCGCTAAGGACGATGCTACTTGGATTTGGCTTCAAGTTCTTGCCGAGCAAGGCGTCAAGCATATCGGTGTAGCCGGCCCTGTCAATTTTCTCCCGTTTTTACGTTTTCTCCCGAAGTATAAAAGGACCTTAGAGTTTTTAGTGGACGGTAAAAACAAAACCCACCAAGTTTACAAGGAAATTGTTTTTGACAAAAATAATACCGAGGACTGTATTGCCAAAGCTTTTATAGCGAAAATGAATGAAAATCACTCGAGTTTTACTGAAGCACAACTCTACCACTTATTAGCGGATCTGTTTGGAGCTGGGGTTGACACGACTCTAACAACTCTAAGATGGTTCTTTTTGTATGTATCGCTGAACCCAAATATTCAGGATAAAATTCAAGATGAATTAGATGCTAAAATTGAGAGCGAACCGAAATTGGACGATATTACGAATTTACCTTTTACTTTAGCTAGTTTGTACGAAGCTCAAAGGATCAGACCTGTCGTTCCATTGGGTATTCCTCATTCTAACAATGAAGAGACATTTATAGAAGGGTTTCGAATCCCCAAGGGCACGATGCTGATTCCATTGCAATGGGCTATTCACATGGATTCCGATAACTGGGACGATCCTGAAAAGTTCGATCCGACTAGATTCATTGATGAGAACGGGAGGTGTGTTAAGAATGACTTCTTCTTACCGTTCCAAAGTGGCAAAAGAACTTGCGTGGGTGAGGAGATGGCTCATATGATGTTGTTTCTATTTGGAGCTGGAGTGCTGTGGAGATACAGAATTAGCTTAGTGGAGCAAACCCACAGCCTTGATATGGCTGGTACTTGTGGAATCACTTTGATACCTCCTCATCACCACCTTATCTTTACAAAAAGAAAATAATGACCATCGCGTTAGTTGAGGAAAATAACTACAATGGAAGAATGTTGTTATTTTGCGTATAATATTGTTCAAAACCGAATGAAACAAGCATTGCATCGGTGCATCACGATGTTAGTATTTATGTTTTATAAATCAAAGCCTTATAAGTTAATAATATTTTGCCCTGCAATTATTCAAATTTTCAAAGTTACCTAAAACCGTAACAAAATTACTATAATTAGGTGAGATTTATCGAAAACAAAATGTTAATTTTGAACTTGTTTAAGTCCACTTCATGAGAGAAGTCAATTTTCAAACGACTCGCCCCATGTTTACCCCATATGTTTAAGAATTTAATGTAAATGCATGTGAAATGCTCACCCGTTATATTTAGTTAAATCCGTCATTCTTCTTATACATTATTTATTATTTTTACATCAATGCTTTGGTGGCTTTTACAACTGAAGTGGATAAATACTTCTAATATTCTAAGATTATAAAACTTACTTCAACTAAAATATCTTCAAATCCCAGCAAAATATTTAACATATAAAGAGATAAAAAATAAGCCCTGCCTTAACTTTGTAGTTATGACAATAAGGGTGCGGTTTCAGAAGTACGATATGAAACGTAATTCTAAAGCCGCCCCACTTAACACGCACAAAGGAAAAACTGAGTTTGAATCTTGCACAACAGAAGAAAACTATTTGCACATAAAATAATCTTATCTGCCTTCAACTTGGCAAAAGCCCACATTCAGTGATAGTCGTAGAAACATAGAGAGGGTTATTGGTCAGTTTTAGGTATGAGATATAAAGACACTTAAAGCTGTCTTTAATATGATCTGTAAGACTCGTCTATTGCCCTTTTCTTTTCAGGTGCTCATTTGTCTTCAATGGTGGCAAAGAGACTAAACCTATTAGAGGGAGGATACAACAGTTCTTATCATTCCTTGGGTAGCTAGGTGCCGTAACTGTACATTGGTGACGTCATTTTTTTTATTTTTCCTAATAATTACAATTACACGTAAATATTACATTATTTTTGGACTATTTTGTTTTAAATCAAGTAATATGAATTTAAAATAAGTTTTAATTATTATCTATTGCATGTATTCTTTAATTGTTAGTGTTGAATAAAGTGGTTTAATGTGGCATCACTGAAAAATGTCCGCCGTTAGTAGAATGCATGCTACAATAGAAGTTGTAAAGGGATGGGGGAGTATCTAGTCTCTCTCTAGGGAGACTATAATAGGGGTAAGAACAGTTACGGCACCTAAACCGTAAAAAAACCGTAAACTGTCTCACTACCAGACCCCTTATCACTGTGTTAATCAGGTCCTGTACTCCCTCTAATAGTTTTAGTCTCATTGGATGGTGGCCTTTTGTTGGACGAATGCGCTTTGCAATTAAAGAGTGATATCAGTGCAGCACTTTTTGTTGCAATTATTATTATTTAGTGTTCAACTTGGATTTCAACTGCTGTGTTAGATTTTTAATATTTTACTTACAGGTGGAAATATCTCAATTTTCCATAACTAACTATACCGAGAGATCCTCTACTTTATTATTTATTACCCTATTTATTATTATTATCTATTACCTAAATTGTCTTTGTTTTTATCATATTTTTATACAAATGAATCCTTCAACTTTCATTTTTACCACAATTTTCGTAATCTATGTCTGTTATTTGTAAAAAATTGTTTAACAATAATAATCTGTTATTTGTAAAATTTGAAAATGTTTTACTATCAATACCATTTTGTATTTTTGTTATTTATATTTCCACCATTGTTATTTGTTTAGTTTTTAATTATTAATTTATTTAGTTTTAATTTAGCACATAGTTTATAAAGTAGACACTCAAAAGCAGCGAAATAGAATGTCGAGTGGGATACCCTAATTTTCTATAACTTTAACTTCGAGCTTATATTTTATTTTTCAAAATAATTGTTTGTTATTACTCAATCGTTTTATTAAAACAGTTTTTATTGTTTGCAACAATTTTTGTTGTTTTTATGTTTGTTGTTTAATTAAAGTATTAATTTTATAGCATCTCTTTGTTCTTCAATAAATAAAACTTGTGTAGCAATAAAATAACACTCACCAGCCTGGTTGCTTAGTCTGCCATATCTGTGTCTGCTTTATCTGTTATTCCTTAACTTATAAAGGGATAAAAAATGTTTAGAGTCAATTTAGAAACAGATATGAACGCTGCTCCATTGTGAGTAAATGAGCACAGTTATTCCCAACTTACTGCATGCAACCATCTAGTTATTATTGCTTGTTATCTTCGCTTGTTATCATTGCTTGTTATCTTAGCTAATTATCATTGTTTGTTGTCTTCGCTTGTTATCTTCGCTAGTTATCATTGCTTGTTGTCTTCGCTTGTTATCTTCGCTAGTTATTATTGCTTCATTACTTTTTTATTACAATTAAAGTTATTAAAAAAGATCGTTTTATAAAATTAAATAAATGTTACAATTTCATCAAGATTTGTTGTCAGAGTCTTATTAGATCCTAATAGATAGCAGTGCTGTTAAAGCGCGTCTCCAAAGGTACATCATATGAGCGTAATTTTTGTTTCTTGACCTTTATAAGGAACACGATTAGCTTCCAACACTGTTTCAGATCGGTACGAAACCTGTTCCAAAAACCAACCTTAAAATGAACTCTTCTTTGTTGTTTCTGAAATATGCATAATTCTCAAAAAAGACTCAGCAAACATTTTAAAACTTCACTTAACATAGAAGTTATCAAACCGAATTAAAATGTACCATACTCAGTAAGTTTAATTCAATTTCTCATTTATAATTTTGTTTTGTTCACTTTTATAATTTTGTAGTCTGAAAATTACGTTTTTTGGCTAATAATTTTGGAAATTTATTTTTATCGTAGCAGCATGCCTTTGCCTTTTACATAAATGATATTGACAAAGTGCTACAGGACAACAACTAACTACAAGTGGCCCCAGCGCCCTCCATGGGGCCGCAAATTCACCTAAATTTGTTGTCATTATGAAGCACAAAAGAATGAATTCATTATAGTTCCATATAATCACATTTTGAAGGAATCAGCTTTAAATGAGTCAAAGTAAAAATCAAAACCCACCCTATGCAGGTAGTTGTAGCTGGGTTGTTTGCTCAGCTTCCCTATGCAGGTTATTGGTGCTGGGTTGTTTGCTCAGCTTCCCTATGCAGGTATTGTGCTGGGTTGTGCTCAGCTTCCCTATGCAGGTAGTTGCAGCTGGGTTGTTTGCTCAGCTTCCCTATGCAGGTAGTTGCAGCTGGGTTGTTTGCTCAGCTTCCCTATGCAGGTTTTTGGTGCTGGGTTGTTTGCTCAGTTTCCCTATGCAGGTACTTGCAGCTGGGTTGTGTTAATCTTTCAATTATGTTAAGGTTTCAAATATAGCGTAAAATTAAAACTGAGTAAAGTAAATCAAGTTTAAAATAACAATCACACCTATAAATTAAATACTAATAGTCACTAAACGAATAGATAAGTGATAAGTTGATAGAAGTAGCAGCTGACAACCAATACTGGTCATCGTCATACTGATAGACATAGAGTTATATTACTAGAGGGGCCCTATTGGTTGAATTTTGAACAATTGAAATAATAACCTGACCACCTTCGACTATTAATAATCAAACGAACAGAACAAAATTACAGTGAATTATATAGTAGAATGCTGAAAATATAAGTCAAAACACAAACAATGTGCAGGAAGCCGAAAAAAATAATTTCTTATAACCTTAATCTTACTCTTAAAAGGTTTCATTGAGGTTACACAAAGCCTCTGAAAGCCCCTAAAATGATGTTTCAAGTCTCTCAATGTAATAAGATAGGCTATGCCCCCTCTTGTATACATATATCTCTATGCTGATAGAGGCTTTGGGGGAGACAAATAAATCTCATGTTTTACAAATAATTTTATATTTATTACAATATGCAAAACAACAATAAGTATATGTGATAGTTATTTTCCTACGAAACAACTTGTCCTCCTGGAGGCTGGTTTCCTCTCAAGCTGAAATCGAGCCATTTCCTTCACCTCCGTCATGGTCAAGACCCGATGTTAATCTAGACATCGATGTTTACTCGATGTCAAAATTAGCTTTTCACATCATATGGAACATTGGAAGTATTGCAATTACCTCTTTATTAATTCGTTAACCATGTCCACTCTAAGTTCTACTTTGTATGTCCACTCAAAGTTTACTTTGTAAACCATGTCCACTCTTAGTTCATTACTTTGTAAACCCTGTCAAATTACTTTGTAAACCATGTCCACTCTTAGTTCATTACTTTGTAAACCATGTCCACACTTAGTAAACCATGTCCACTCAAAGTTTACTTTGTAAACCATGTCCACTCTTAGTTCATGTAAAACCATGTCACTACACCATGTGTGTTGTACGTGTATGTCCACTCACTGTAAACCATGTTCTTATCATTACTTTGTAAACCATGTCCACTAAAAGTTTACTTTGTACCATGTCCACTCAAAGTAAACCATGTCCACCTCTTAGTTCATTACTTGTAAACCATTCCACTCGTTTACTTTGTAAACCATGTCCACTCTTAGGTAAACCATGTCACTAAAAGTTTACTTTGTAAACCATGTCCACTCAAAGTTTACTTTGTAAACCATGTCCACTTAGTTCATTACTTTGTAACCATGTCCACTAAAAGTTTACTTTGTAACCATGTCCACTCTTAGTTTACTTTTGTAAACCATGTCCACTCTTAGTCATTACTTTGTAACCATGTCACTTAAAGTTTACTTTGTAAACCGTGTCCACTTTAGTTCATTACTTTGTAAACCATGTCTACAAAAGTTTACTTTGTAAACCATGTCCACTCAACGTTTACTTTGTAAACCATGTGCACTAAAAGTTTACTTTGTAAACCATGTACACTCTTAGTTCATTACTTGTAAACCATGTCCACTCAAAGTTTACTTTGTAAACCATGTCCACTCTTAGTTCATTACTTTGTAAACCATGTCCACTCAAAGTTTACTTTGTAAACCATGTCCACCTTAACTTTTGTAAACCATGTCCACTTAAGTTACTTTGTAAACCATGTCACTCTTAGTTCATTACTTTGTAAACCATGTCTACTCAAAGTTTACTTTGTAAACCATGTCCACTCATCGTTTACTTTGTAAACCATGTGCACTAAAAGTTTACTTTGTAAACCATGTACACTCTTAGTTCATTACTTTGTAAACCATGTCCACTCAAAGTTTACTATGTAAACCATGTCCACTCTTAGTTCATTACTTTGTAAACCATGTCCACTCAAAGTTTTCTTTGTAAATCATGTCCACTCTTAGTTCATTACTTTATAACCATGTCCACTCAAATTTACTTTGTAAACCATGTCCAATCTAAAACCATGTCCACTTTACTTTGTAAACCATGTCCAAGTTCACCTGTAAACCAGGTTTACTTTGTATGTCCACTGTAAACCATGTCCACTCTTAGTTCATTACTTTGTAAACCATGTCCACTCAAAGTTTACTTTGTAAACCATGTCCACTCTTGTTCATTACTTTGTAAACCATGTCCACTCTAGTTTACTTTGTAAACCATGTCCACTACTTTGTAAACCATGTCCACCTTAGTTCATTACTTTGTAAACCATGTCCACTCTTAGTCATTACTTTGTCAAAACCATGTCCACTCTTAGTTCATTACTTTTAAACCATGTCACTCGTTTACTTTGTAAACATGTCCACTCTTAGTTCATTACTGTAAACCATGTTCGTTTACTTTGTAACCATGTCCACTTTAGTCTTACTTTGTAAACCATGTCCACCTTGTTAAAATGTCAATTACTTTGTAACCAATCTTAGTTCATTACTTAGTAAACATGTCCACTCAAAGTTTACTTTGTAACCATGTCCACTCTTAGTTCATTACTTTGTAAACTATGTCCAAAGTTTACTTTGTCATCTTAGTTCATTACTTTGTAAACATGTCACTTACTTTGTAAACCCACTCAACGTTTACTTTGTAAACCATGTCCAGTCTTAGTTCATTACTTTGTAAACCATGTCCACTCAAAGTTTACTTTGTAAACCATGTCCACTCTTAGTTCATTACTTTGTAAACTATGTCCTTTTAAAGTTACTTTGTAACCATGTCCAAGTTCATTACTTGTAAACCATGTCCACACAAAGTTTATTTGTAAACCATGTCCACTCTTAGGTCATTAACTTTGTAAACCATGTCCACTCAAAATTTACTCTGTAAACCATGCCCACTCAAAATTTACTTTGTAAACCATGTCCACTCAAAGTTTACTTTGTAAACCATGTCTACTCTTAGTTCATTACTTTTTTAACCATGTCCACTTAAAATTTACTTTGTAAACCATGTCCACTCTAAGTTTATTACTTTTAACTATACTTAGTTAAGTGCGAAGGTTTTTTATATAAAACTTACAAACAATTCAACGGCAATGTAACCACATCCTTTCACTTATTATATGTATATATATAAGTTTATGGCTCATATTATTATAACATATTAACGTACTAATATAAATCGATAGATGGAAGCTGAACCTAAAAATATCCTTCAAACCAAGAAATACTTTTCTTAACATCTAATTAAAGTGTTAATAACTAGCACTCTCAGTAAAGAGGCAAAAAGACCCCCCTCCCTCTCCAAAAAAAACGTTTTGTGCTATTATTTAATTATCAGTCTTATAGTATATTTTTTATGAATAATTAAATAATAAAACTTAGTATTAATGACTCTAAAAATCCGATGATAAAAAGATGTAAATAACATCTGATAAAAATTCCCTGTAATCAGAAATAGTTTTATAAGTGGCTACTTTATAGTATGTGAAGTAAATACGTCGCTAATTTAAGATAAGAAGAAGTCAATGGGTTGGTAAGTCAGCGCGTTGGTAAAAGAGACATAAATATGTCAATGAACATGTCATCGCGTTAACACTATAAGACATATATAGTTATCTATAGTACTGGAGTTAAAGTATATTTGATTTAAGTTATAATAGAATATGTCAGTAATAAGGAAACAGTCATTAAATAAATAGACATATTATATGTGTTTGGTATTGCGCTTCCTTTTTGTTGTCGTCTACATAGACATAATACTGATTCATACCAAGCTCTAACTCATTTCTTACAAAAAATTAATACACCATGTAATTATTGGACACAAGACTTAAGCCACGGTGTGTTGGACACAAGACTTAAGCCACGTTCTATAGGACACAAGACTTAAGCCACGATGTATTGGACACAAGACTTAAGCCACGGTGTATTGGACACAAGACTTAAGCCACGGTGTATGGACACAAGACCTTAAGCCACGGTGTATTGGATACGAATATTGGATATATTGGATATGACTGTGTAGAACCTATATTCACTATATAGCTATTGTAGAGATTTAGAATAGAATGTCATTCTAACCGTTAAAAACGATACAAAAAAATTACAGCAAAATAAATTCTCTCTCACTCTTGAGCTTCACAATATGTCATCAGGCTGTTCGATGTCCATTAAGAAATTCTTCAATTTCTGAAGTCGAGCTTCCCATTTTTCTTCTTACGAACAATAGGGAAATCGACTTGGGGGAAATTTATTAGATCCTGGTAACGATCCAATCTCTGTGTTATGATGATTTGAATCAGCAGTGATACTTAATGTTAATTAATTATTATTGAACTCTTGTTTATGATGTTTAGATGTTTTTAGGAAACACCGCTTTTAAATTAATTATCTCTTATTTTGTCCAGGAGCGTAATAATGATTGTTGATCCAAATTTTAATGTTTTGGAACACGATATCTCTATTGCTGTGAAAACGTTCTCCCTTCGCATCGGGAAATATGTCAGTGAATGATTCACTGGGTACTTCATTACGATCAGGAGTATCGTCAGGCTGTCTGATGACTGGTGGACGTGGTGATGGAGGAGTAGGGAGGGGTCGTGGTGGAGTGGGACGCGTTTGGGGTGACTTGGTGGTTCCACGATCGTGATTATGATCTGATAAAATGACAGCTACAGGTGTCGTCGATACTGTCGGTCGAGTTCTCGGGCTAGAACTAGGAGGTTTAGGAGTTGAAGTTCTTGGCTTTGCGAAGAAAGTCTCTCTCCCAGCCTTGATTAGTGGAAATGCTCTAGTGTGACATATCCCTTTAAAGTCATCCATATCGATGGACCAGAACATGAGTCCACCTAATTTCTTTTCATTTGCGTACCGAGCCTGTAAACGATAACACCAAACCTTTATAAATGTCAAATAATAAAAATTCTGGAATTTTCTTAAATTTTATGCCAATTTTTGCCCAAGTTTTCTGTATTTAACCTGAGCAGTAGCGTCAAACATGATTATTTTTTTAGTTTTTCAAAGAAAATGCACATATTTATCCTATAGATAATACATACACGGGACAGCTATATTGGCACTTACTTTAAGCTCAGTTTATGCTAAGTTTTAGCGCATTTCCTTTGAAAAATACGAAATAAATAATAATGTTTGACGTTATTGCTCAGGTTTTTAATAATCAAATACAAATAACATAAGCAAAAATTAGATTTGGACCTCCGCACCAGAAATATTTGGTTACTAAACGTGCTCGTAACATCATTCTATTAAACTGAACAAAAATTTCAATTAAAACTTCTTAATTCTCTTTAGATAAAAAATTTATGATTATAATGAAACTGTTTTTTGTATGCTCTTCAGGCGATAACATGTTAATATCTATTACTATGTTAATGCACATCATAATTTCTTATTTAATGCTTTTATTTATTTATTTTTATTGTACATTATAAGTTTATTGTATTGTGGTACAAATTATTACCTTTGTTTTGATCATATCTTCGTCATCATAAGCAACCCATCTCTTGTCTTTATAGGCGTATGGCCCTACGGCCGATTTATTCACATTTCGTACTGTCCATCTTTCATTAGTTATCGTTTTACAAAACTGAAACAATATTATGAACGAATAACAGTTTTAAGTTCTAAAGTGCACTTATCAAATGGATCTGGTATTCTGAGATTTAAGCGATTTCTTTAAATAAATGAAGCTGACTAATTGGAGCTAAATGAGGTTAATTTTGGTTGAGGCTGGTCGGGTTGAGCTGTAGATGTAGGTGCGGGCTCACGCATTAGAAAAGTAATGTCTATAACTGTAGCAGACAGTTCTTCCTTTCACCAAATTTAAATTAACTTAGTTAATTTAAATTCACTACAGATGCAGATTACGCTGCATAATAATAAGAACTTCTCAGCGTTCTTAGAAAGTAATGTTATAGCTTGTTAGGGTTTCGAAGATAATCTTCGAAACCCTTATACTTTCTGTCGAGCGTCTGTCTGTCCGATTTCTCATCTCAGGAACTACAATAGCTAGGAAGTTGAAATTTGGTATACATGTGTAACTATTTTATCCAACAACAGGAAAAATATAGCCAACTATATCACGCGCGCATCTGTCGATTATGAGCGAATGCGCACATTCGCCAAAAAAAATATTTTTTTGAAAAATCATGTGGGGTATCAAATTGTAGGTATCGATGGGTAGTACACAAATATGCATCGCTTTTTCAAAATGGCGGCTATTACACCCGCCAAAAATCTCAAAACCACCAAAAAATGCTTGTCCCCCCCCCCTTTTAAGGCATAAGGAGAAGCCCTAAACATATGGGACCAATAGCCAATAAAAGCAAATTCCGGGCCATAGAAATTCTTCGGAAAAAGTTTCAAAAGTTAATTTTAGCAATTTCAAAAATCGCCCAAACGCACACGCGTCAAAAAAAAATATTTTTTTTGAAAAATCATGTGGGGTATCAAATGTAGGTATCGATGGGTAGTACACAAATATGCATCGCTTTTTCAAAATGGCGGCTATTACACCCGCCAAAAATCTCAAAAACCACCAAAAAATGCTTGTCCCCCCCCCTTTTAAGGCATAAGGAGAAGCCCTAAAAATATGGGACCAATAGCCAATAAAAGCACTTTCCTGGCCATAGAAATTCTTCGGAAAAAAAGTTTCAAAAGTTAATTTTAGCAATTTCAAAATCGCCCAAACGCGCACGCGCCAAAAAAAAATATTTTTTTGAAAAATCATGGGGTATCAAATTGTAGGTATCGATGGGTAGTACTCAAATATGCATCGCTTTTTCAAAATGGCGGCTATTACACCCGCCAAAAATCTCAAAAACCACCAAAAAATGCTTGTCCCCCCCCTTTTAAGGCATAAGGAGAAGCTCTAAAAATATGGGACCAATAGCCAATAAAAGCACTTTCCTGGCCATAGAAATTTTTCGGAAAAAAGTTTCAAAAGTTAATTTTAGCAATTTCAAAATCGCCCAAACGCGCACGCGCCAAAAAAAAATATTTTTTGAAAAATCATGTGGGGTATCAAATTGTAGGTATCGATGGGTAGTACCAAATATGCATCGCTTTTTCAAAATGGCGGCTATTACACCGCCAAAAATCTCAAAAACCACCAAAAAATGCTTGTCCCCCCCTTTTAAGGCATAAGGAGAAGCTCTAAAAATATGGGACCAATAGCCAATAAAAGCACTTTCCTGGCCATAGAAATTCTTCGGAAAAAAAGTTTCAAAAGTTAATTTTAGCAATTTCAAAATCGCCCAAACGCGCACGCGCCAAAAAAAAAATATTTTTTGAAAAATCATGTGGGGTATCAAATTGTAGGTATCGATGGGTAGTACACAAATATGCATCGCTTTCAAAATGGCGGCTATTACACCGCCAAAAATCTCAAAAACCACCAAAAAATGCTTGTCCCCCCCCCTTTTAAGGCATAAGGAGAAGCCCTAAAAATATGGGACCAATAGCCAATAAAAGCACTTTCCTGGCCATAGAAATTCTTCGGAAAAAAGTTTCAAAAGTTAATTTTAGCAATTTCAAAATCGCCCAAACGCGCACGCGCCAAAAAAAATATTTTTTTGAAAAATCATGGGGTATCAAATTGTAGGTATCAATGGGTAGTACACAAATATGCATCGCTTTTTCAAAATGGCGGCTATTACACCCGCCAAAAATCTCAAAAACCACCAAAAATGCTTGTCCCCCCCCCTTTTAAGGCATAAGGAGAAGCCCTAAAAATATGGGACCAATAGCCAATAAAAGCAAATTCCGGGCCATAGAAATTCTTCGGAAAAAAAGTTTCAAAAGTTAATTTTAGCAATTTCAAAATCGCCCAACGCGCCAGCGCCAAAAAAAAATATTTTTTGAAAAAATCATGTGGGTATCAAATTGTAGGTATCGATGGGTAGTACTCAAATATGCATCGCTTTCGAGCGAAGCGAGCCCATGATTTTCATGCCTTGTTTTAAATGTTTCTCTTAAAGTAGATATTGACAAATAAGCATATAAAGGCGAGCGAAGCGAGCCCTAGTATTGTATGGTTTTTTTTTTATTTTTTACTCTTAAGAAGGTACTAATAAACATATACAATGAGGCGAGCGAAGCGAGCCTATGATTTTCATGCCTTGCTTAAAATGTTTCTCTTATAATAGATATTGTCATACAAGCACATAAAGGCGAGCGAAGCGAGCCCTAGTATTGTATGGTTATTTTTATTATTTTATACTCTTAAGAAGGTACTGATAAACATAAACAAAAAGGCGAGCGAAGCGAGCCCATGATTTTCATGCCTTGTTTAAAATGTTTCTCTTAAAATAGATATTGACAAACAAGCACATAAAGGCGAGCGAAGCGAGCCCTAGTATTGTATGGTTATTTTTATTTTATACTCTTAAGAAGGTACTGATAAACATAAACAAAAAGGCGAGCGAAGCGAGCCCATGATTTTCATGCCTTGTTTTAAATGTTTCTCTTAAAGTAGATATTGACAAATAAGCATATAAAGGCGAGCGAAGCGAGCCCTAGTATTGTATGTTTTTTTTTATTTTTACTCTTAAGAATGTACTGATAAACATATACAAAAAGGCGAGCGAAGCGAGCCCATGATTTTCATGCCTTGTTTTAAATGTTTCTCTTAAAGTAGATATTGACAAATAAGCATATAAAGGCGAGCGTAGCGAGCCCTAGTATTGTATAGTTATTTTTAATTTTTACTCTTAAAAAGGTACTAATAAACATATACAAAAAGGCGAGCGAAGCGAGCCCATGATTTTTATGCCTTGTTTTAAATGTTTCTCTTAAAGTAGATATTGACAAATAAGCATATAAAGGCGAGCGAAGCGAGCCCTAGTATTCTATACTTTTTTTTATTTTTTACTCTTAAGAAGGTACTAATAAACATATACAATGAGGCGAGCGAAGCGAGCCCATGATTTTTATGCCTTTCTTAAAATGTTTCTCTTAAAGTAGATATTGACAAACAAGCACATAAAGGCGAGCGTAGCGAGCCCTAGTATTGTATAGTTATTTTTATTTTTACTCTTAAAAAGGTACTAATAAAATATACAAAAAGGCGAGCGAAGCGAGCCCATGATTTTTATGCCTTGTTTAAATGTTCTCTTAAAGTAGATATTGACAAATAAGCATATAAAGGCGAGTGAAGCGAGCCCTAGTATTGTATGTTTTTTTTATTTTTTACTCTTAAGAAGGTACTAATAAACATATACAAAAAGGCGAGCGAAGCGAGCCCATAATTTTCATGCCTTGCTTAAAATGTTTCTCTTATAATAGATATTGACAAACAAGCACATAAAGGCGAGCGAAGCGAGCCCTAGTATTGCATGGTTATTTTTATTACTTTATACTCTTAAGAAGGTACTGATAAACATATACAAAAAGGCGAGCGAAGCGAGCCCATGATTTTTATGCCTTGCTTAAAATGTTTCTCTTATAATAGATATTGACATACAAGCACATAAAGGCGAGTGAAGCGAGCCCTTAAATTTTGTTTTGTGTTTTAAATTTTCTCAAAAATTAGGTATTGACAAACATATATATATATAGGCGAGGGAAGCGAGCTCTAGATTGTTATGTAAAAATTTGATTCTATAGTTTGAAATTGGCTAGTACTAAACAAGCAGATGTTTACTCAAATTTTATGTTGTATTATAATTATTTTTCCCAAAATCAGTGCCAACAGACACATATAGGCGACCAAAACGAGCCCTAGTGAAATTGGTATAATTATATTTACTCTGCGAAATTTGCAAATAACAAACATACAAATGAAACGAGCAATACGAGCACTTATATATTTTGTGTAGATTCTAAATTAGGTACTGATTTCTGATACACAGAAACGCATGCGTAGCGAGCTGTGGAATATTTTGTTATAACTTATTTATTTTTTCTAACATTAGGTATCGACAAATACTAACATATAGGCTATTGAAGCGAGGCGTAGAATATTAAGTATAAGTATGATTGTATAGTATTAATACATTATATTTATGCAAATATCTGAGAAACCCTTATAATGCTTGCAAAGCAAGCACTTTGACGGATTTTTTTTTGTTTTAATCAGTTATGTTTATAACATGTTTTTAAGAAAATATCTTTGATTAATATCGCTACTCATGTCTTTCAGAATTAATAGTGAGGTAAACTAGAAACTTAGCTATCGAGGTCACTTATTAGGATGTTCGGTTCCTCGTATGGTATTAACCTGAAACCAGTTTCATTTGACTGTCAAATACTGTAATTAAAGTTACCTTGCAACACCCCTGTTAGATATAAATATAGATATTGCAATTTCGATAACATTATCATGTAGAGCAGGCCTGGGCAAACTTTTCTAGCAAAGGGCCGCTTAGTCTTTTTACAGCCAGTCGCGGGCTGCATTCCTTAAATTTTAAAGTATGCTAAACCCGCAACAAATTGCAGTTACGCTGGTGTTTTACTAAAGTCAAATTTATTCTCAAAGAATAGGAATTGGGGAACTTAAGCACTAAACGGAAAAAACAAAACGGAGTATCTTCGTCAGATCTTGAAATATAACTGAAGACAAATTTTGCTAGAATACTAGGTGTAAAAATAATTTTAAAAAGTATTCCTATGAAATATAAGATCAAAGGGATTGTATTTTATCAACTCCTTTTCGGCAATTCACAGAAGGCAAAATAGCTTTTTTTATCTTATTGTTGTGAAATTAAAAAAAATACTATAATAATTAAAATTCGCCAAATCCGACAATGAGAATTAATATGAAAGGCGGCCGCTCTTTATGTATTTGTTTCTTATCTCACTAGTTTTTGTTTCTCCAAATTTTAAAGTTAAAGTAACAATCCATTATTTCCTTATCTTTGTATCTAACTTATCATAATAATTTTGAATTAAATAATTTATTTGCTTACATTTTTTTTAATTTTATTTTTTTCTAACATTTTAATTTTTCCCGCGAGCCGTAGTTTGCCCAGACCTGATGTAGAGGTAATGATGTTATAGATTTTTCAAAACTTATAGCGTTCGTGGTTAGAGCATTATTAATACAACGAGAAATCCTCGTGGCAGTCACAGAGAGCTCCCGTATAATTATTTACGTCTGTTTATCTCTAGTAGGGGGAGGGAGGTAGTGAAGGGCAGTAGTGAATTCAACCACTGCCTCCAACAAATTAGGTCGATGTGCAACTGTTTCATTTGTTTCTACAAGTTTACACTGTTTATACTAGTGGGAGTGACCCCCTTGTACTTACATTATTGTAAACCACAGCTCCTTTCTCTTGACTGCCATCACCTTCGTCTTCAGTGCTGGAACCGATTTCAGTTTCCATTGGATCCTCCAGTATAAACGATATGCCGTACAGAGGTATACCTAGATTTAACTTAGCTGGATCCACACCGAGAGTCATGTATGTCTTCACAGTGTAATCCTGAAATAAAATAGGATTTCTTAAATTTCATTCTAAACAATCAAAACAAAGAGGCTTTGAAAAAGAGCAGCCAGTGTGTGGCTCTTGTAGAGATAAAAGAAGAAAACATAATCATTCTATACTAAATCCGTATTGTTTAGAGTTTCAGAATGCACTAATGTGCAGGAAGTTGCTACTAAACCGAACCTAGCATAAGTATCAACTTATAATTTAGCTTGTAGTTCAGAGAATATGTATAAAGAATTTATGTAGACGATATTAGTTTAGAGCTCCAAAACCGAGATACCAGTTTACACTTGAACCCTCTCTTTCTCATATTATTATTTCAGTTACAGTAATATCTTTTATCTTCTTTTTATCTCTATTTATATTTAGTAATATTTATCTTTCATATTATCACTTATATATTTCTATTTATTTATTTATCTATTTTATTTCATTTAGGATGGCACAATGGACCCACCTAAGAGGTCTAAGTGCCTTGTCTAATTTTCCACCATTAGGCTTTGGGCCTCTTGCCCATACCCGGCGCCAGTGCATAGATCCGCCTTGTCCCCGCTTATCCCCCTACACATCGCACAACTACTGTGCGGGTCTGTAGACTACACATAAGTAGTCAACAATAGCACTACCACAATATTAGTGTATTACCCTATACATTGGTCGAATATCGTAATGTGTTTACATAAAGTGATATAAGTCAAAGATAAAATTGTAACCGATGATTATGAAAAAAAAAAAAAAATTCTAATATGCCTTTTTAATTTTAGCATGAAACAATATTTTTCTAAGGGTTAGTAATATTTTGAAATTTTTACTTAGTCGTTATTAGGGCCATTTAGGTTTCATAAACTGCAGCTCAAGACATTACAGATTTTTGTAAAAAATATTATTCAAGTAGAAAATTGCGTTCCAAGGTGATCGGGTTTTATAGAGACGTCTTGGAACAAAATCTTTTGTTCATATATGTGTATATATATATATATATATATATATATATATATATATATATATATATATATATATATATATATATATATATATATAATGTATATATATATATATATATATATATATATATATATATATATATATATATATATATATATATATATATATATATAAACCAACTGCCTCCTTTATAGCCCATCATCTTTACTTTTTGAAAATGGTTAAAAGTAGCAAACTTATTCTATATACTAGAATGAATTTATTCTAGTATTGGTTCATCGACATTTGAACCATTGTACTTGTAACAAAAATTAGAACAATCCAGCCAGTACGCAACTAATCTTTCATATTTGATTTTATACACAATCATAAAAGGACACCCCCACCCCCCCCCCCGCGAGCAGCTCATCTACTACTTCTCATTGAAACCGTCAGCAAAGAGAAAGAACACCATCTATTACATATTGTCCTTGGTCTTGTCTACAAAGTACAGAAATATCTTGCATTACTTTCATCTCGGCTTACTTGTAACCAAGCATTCATAGCATTCCTATACTTACAATATTAAGTTGCTTTGTTTTATCAGTATCCTGGGGAATATAATACAGGGGTGCCACGTGATTAACCTCAGCATCTGTAGCTTCGTGATAGTTATATGTTAAAACATTCATGAAGTCTACGTATCTGAAATTCAATATAACATCTATTAAATTCCAGTATTTATAGTGCTTCTTCTAGTGTGATTCAACTTTAGATGTTTATTTTCTTGTTTATTAACTTGAAATTTATTTTCAAAAGAACGGGACTTAGACCCAAAATTGTAATCTCTGATCTGTTTCAGAATTTTACGATCAAGAAAGTATACAAGTATTGCATTAACCTTTTATATATATATATATATATATATATATATATATATATATATATATATATATATATATATATATATATAATGTTGTATTTACCGCTGTAATATTATTATCCAAATAGTATTAATGTGTGGATATTATAACACATATAATATCCAAAGTACTGTTGGATATTCATATCCAACAGCAAGTATGGACGGTAGATAAGGTAATTCCCCACTATTATACCAAATAACGGAATAGGTTGCTTCACTATACCTGGCTATATGGTTCTTAGGGTGAGGCTTTAAGAAGCATCACTTGCTGCTACTCTTCTCAGCCCATTTTCTCCTTGTATTGTTTTATCAATTGCACTTTTTTAGTTTTATTTTGCAACTTAATTTTAAAATAAGCACAATAAATGCATGATAATATTTACTTGGATAGTTCCGGCAGATTAAATCCTGTTTCGATAAGATACTCGAAAGCAGGGACAGCCATAGAGATGATGAAATCCTCCTTGAACTCCTTCCTGATTTCCTGTAAATATTTGTATTCTATAGTCTATACAAGTAAACTACTCTAATCTTGGGCCATAAAACTTATTTATCCCCAGACTGTATAATGTCTAAGTTTATAATGTGTAAGTTTATTGACTAGTTTTTGAGGAGTAAAGAAGCACACTATTCACTCCCAAGGGAGAAAATACTACACACTAATACATCCTATCATTGGAGTCAGAGCTAATTATATCCATATTTTTGGAAGTGGTATCTTTTAAATTAATTGAGGAGACTGATCAATTTTTGTTACACTTAATCGAGGGTGGCACTACAAAACTTTATCATGGAGAACTCAATAAAAAAAAATATTTTATTTATTTTATTGGCTCAAAATCCGTTTTAGGCCCAAAGAAGTAGTTTGGGACAGAAATTTTCTTTGCGGGGGCAAATTTTATTTTATCTATTAGATTGCTTAGCTGACACGTGTAAATAAATAAATAAATAAAAAAATAAATATATAATATATATATATATTAATATATATATATATATATATATATATATATATATATATAATATAATATATATATATATATATATTATATATATATATATATATTATATATATATATATATATATATATATATATAATATATATATATCTATATATATATATATATATATATATATATATATATATATATATATATATATTATATATATATATATATATATAGTCTCGGAGTTAAATGCTTTGGGAAAGCTCAGGGAAATATTAGCATTATTTACCCTTGGTGCATAAATAACTTAACTGTTGTATTTATAGAGAGCTTTTAACTGACTTAACAATTATTAAAATTTATGCTAAATAAAATTATCTTAAGAGGGTAAAATGCCAGGTTAATATCATTGGAAGAAACGGAAGCGTTAGCTCATGTTGCATTATGCTACAAATTTCATTTTTACTTTTGCTCATTTTTAGCCAAGGTATAAAGGAAAAGTATCTTCAGAGGGCCGTCATGCTCATTGAGACTAGAAGTTAATCACTGATATAACTTTATTAGTTGAGAGCTCGAGTGTCGCCCCGCCAGCTGATGATGGCGTTATGCCGAAACCGGTCCAGGGATATTTATATTCAACAGCAAGTATCGACGGTAGCTGGTTCTTCGATTGAAAAGTATTGTGATTGCAAAAAAATCACAAACCGAGATTTCACCTAAATTATCCGTTTTAGGTGATTTTAAGACCTCCTGAGTACTTTGTACTTTGTGAGCGATTTAAAAAAAGACTAAAATATCAAAAGACAATGCAATTGAGTTGAAATTTTGTACAGTGTATTGATTTACGTAATAAATACGTATACTATGTTTCGTTTCAACACCACAAGCATATCTACTCTTTTAGTTGGATCATAGAAGTTAAGCAGCATCAAGCGAGGCCAGTGCCTTGATGGGCAACCGCTGGGAATAAATAAAACAAATGTATTTATTATCTGAGGACGAGTGTAGCGAGTCCGAAGTAGGCAAGATGAGCGTAGCTAATCGTGGTGAGATCCAAGGTACCCCGTACCCGATTATTTATTTATTTGTACTGTACATGTACGGAAATTAAAGTTCTCTCACAAATTACAATAAAGTGGTACAAGTGAAATTAAACTGTTGATTAAAAACAACAAATACTTGATTATATGTCTCCACTAAAGTGATGTAGAAATTCATACAGTAGGGGTCGGGGCGGGGGGACACAGTGGTCTAACTCCCTGGTTTTAGGTGGTTCCGAAAAAAACAGGGATTAGTTGCATCAACTACCGCACTGAGCGCTAGTTTTCACCTTGTGCCCTTATCACTATTGTTATCAGTTTTGAATCGATACTTCTATTTATGTTTATAAAAATGTAAACAAGACAATTTTTATCTTATTCATTGACTTTTTTCTTTTTTAGTAGCTTATAAGATATTTTTTTTAGAAAAAAGGATAACGTGTGTTACGAAAGGTGTGTTATAATGAGACAACGAAGACGTAAATTAAATTTATAATTTCCCGGTTTGATGTTTGTTTACAAACATTTTTTATGTTTGTCTACAAATCATGGTTATCAAGATATCAGGTCTACTTAAAATTAACACAGCGTTTATATTTTTACAAAAGCGTTTATGAAAATTATACATTTCAAATAATTAATACAATTTTTAACATTGTTAAAGACCCTTTTAAATAATTTTAATCTTGGAATTGAAGAAATAATTATTTTATATATAGGGTACAAGGTGAACCGACCTGCCACTAGCGGAGAAAGGGTGAACTTAGGGCAGGTCCATCTAAAGCAGCTTATTTCGGGGGATTTAGACCACTGTGTCCCGCGCCCCCACCCCTACTGTATGAATTTTTACATCACTTTAGTCTCCACGGTTTGAAGTATGGTCAGATCCTTTATTAATTAAGCCAGGACTTGTTTAATTAAATTTACTAATCATGAGTAGTATATGGATAAACACTGATAGCAGACTAGTGTGTGTTTGTCTGGAAGGAATATGCACGGGGAGCTTATAGAAATATATTGTTTCCTTTCTTCTCTAAATCGATATGGCATCATAACGACGTGTAAACAAGTACCGTATCCAGTGGGGGTTGAATACGAGAGAGGCGAGCGTATTGATGTTAGTTCTTTGGTTTTGTTTCCTTTTATAGTTGGGATTATTAAACCCTCGACTTGATCTCTTGTGTTTTGCTTATCGATAGCTAAGTTTTTACAGTTAGTTTTTTTTTATTTTAAATTCAATATGTCAGTGAAGATGTCAATGCTGTAAGTAGTTTTGTTTAAGTTTTCACCTTTCTGAAAGCCAATAATGGGATTAGAAGGACTTCCTAAACTTCCAGGATACTCTTTTCCTAACATAGCTAGGGCGAAGCATAATGTACCTCATCAGCTTACCTACAATAATGGTTATATGCAAGTCAAAAAGTCAACTGTAGGTATCGGAGGCGAACCAATCGATGCACTCGGGATTCTTTACCAAAAGACTACGGATCCAGTCCGATTCGATCCTTCCTTAACCTATGGTAGATCGAAAACTTACGTACCGCCCGTTTTCCGTCCTCATTTTGTTCTCTATGATAAAAAGTGTTTGACTTTTAGAGCGTTTTTCAAGCAATCCATTCACGAATCACCTCAAGAAACTTATAGAGTCAGGAGAGTTAATATTATATACTTTTTAGAGGATGATACAATTACTGTTATTGAGCCTCCGACACCAAACGCAGGATTTCCACAAGGTCGATTAGTCACAAGATCACGTATCCCACGAGGAGATTCAGGAAGTTTTTGGCACTGGAAAGACCTAAACGTTGCTATGGACATGGACATATACGGCGTTGTTTATCATATTTGCTCTTGCGATGGTTACACAAAAGAATATCTAACTGCTCAAGGAATGGAATTGAACGAAGATGAAGAGTTGCCTTCTGACCCTTATATCAAAAGAAGATTAATCGATCAACAAATCGCTAAACCGCCTAACAAATCTAAATCCTTAGTGAACGATAAGCTCTACAGGTATTTAGAGTACGATCGTAAGATTTTAAGGTTCGATGCAATTTGGGACGACGACGGTGATGACAGTGGTGATAAAAAGTTGTATACCATCCGTTACTTCCTCGTCGATGATACAATAGAAGTAGCAGCTGGTCAGAAGATATACCATGGCGAAGAACCGTTTAATCTTCTAATTAAAAGAATTAAAATACCTAAAAAGTGGAACCAGTTTCCAAGCCAGTTTGCTGGTGCTTATTTGGAAAGAACTGATGATGAAGTTATTGAGTATTATGGAGTTGGAGATTTTGTAGTAGGGAACACGGTAAGATTTATAATTTTTTGTATTTTAATGTCCCAGGTGGAGGAGAGAATTAAGAAATGAACACCCAGGGGGCAGTAATTCCATTTACATATTGAAAAGCGATAGTAACTAGAAATAAAGTAATCAAGATATTGCTTAGTCAATAGATACACCCCTCAATACCGCGTCCAACAGTTATTATCACTAGGGTCCGAAGATAAGTATTTTAACGTAAGAAAATAGCCCTAGCAGTTTAGCCGTAGAAGTTTTGACAATGGTATATTATATTAAAAAAATTTAAAGAAGGTCTATTTTTTACCATGGCGACTATATTTACCGTCGAGCGAAGAGAGACATTGAAAGGAGGAGTGGTAAAAATCCATTTCCAGTCATGTGGCACATGCCATTTTGTTTTAGGACGTAGTGATAGTAAACAAACTATTTAGAAGAAAATCAGTGTTGTGTAAAACTTTGACCGTACTCTTCTTTCGATCTTCTCGTTAGCTAAAAGTTTCAATTCTGGCGACTTAATTATTAATAACTCACTTTCCGAAAAACAATCGATTATTTATATGATAAACAAAAAAAAAATAAGAAGAACAAGGCAGGTTATACTATAGCGCCCACTTAGTGGTCATTTGAGGAACTTCAGCAGCGACAGTAAAAAACACTTTTATTCTCACCGACAGTAAAAAAGTATACAGCACTGTCGCAGATAGTAAAAAACGCATTCCACCAATTGCCTACTTTACAGCCGCTTGGAATAAGTATATTTCAGCACTTCTCTTGTTGGTTACTCCTCTGTAGAAGTTTCTCTAATGAAAATTGCTGTGTAGTTTATGACATCTTTGTAACATCTTTACTTAGATGCATGTTATCCAGATGATAGGGTATTTAGGAACATACTCCTGTATATAAAATAGAATAGGTACTCAATAGATCCATTTTAAAACAAACGGGGTTGTAACTATCAAACTGTGTCATCAATTTATATATAACGTTTAACCCTTTATATTTTTTATAGGTGTCATTAATTGGAAGAAAATTTATTATTTTAGATTGCGATCCCTTTACAAGAAGATATTATTCCGAAAGCGTTGGGATCGAGCAGCCTCAGAGACTCAAAATCCCCAAAGCAGACGATGAAAAAACTCTAAAACTGACTGTGCCTGCTTATAAAGGTTTTGGTACTGTTGAAGACAGTATAACGTCTTGGTACCATTTCGACCCTAAACCGCCCAAAACAGACGTAATTTGTTATTTGGAAAATCAGAATAAAAAGTTAAGGTATACGGCTATTTTGGACTGGGTTCATCCGGAGGACCAACACCGTAATTTTCTAATAGAATATAGACTTTCTGACGGAACTATAGCTGTTCATGAACTTCCGTCGAGAAATTCAGGATTTGTGGCTGGTAAATTTTTAAAACCGACAGTTGTCCCCAAACTAGACACAAATATTGATAATCCAGAATACATCTCTCCTATTGATATTCGATTGGGTAAAGTGGTCTACATATTTGGGCACAGGTAAGTCAAGTTTGTCCTAATTAACTATCACTATCCTCTTGTTTTTCTGTAGTTAACAAAATTATATTCAAGTAAAAATATGAATATTTTAGCCAAAAATAACGAGTGAGGTATTGGCCGCCAAAAGATAGTTCCTTGGCAAGACTCTTATAATCGATAGTTCTTTAAAAACTTTGTCCAGGTATATAGTTTTTTTTAAAGCATCTGATCAAAATATCAGTTGGCTCTACTCTAGATACCGAATGGTAAGATGAGTCTTATGACTATCATGAACTAAGACCAGTATACAAGTTCTTATAGTTAGGTTTATCGATAGGGTCGCCATGGCTACGCCTCTCAACATAAACGATAGGGTCGCCATGGCTACGCCTCTCAACATAAACGATAGGGTCGCCATGGCTACGCCTCTCAACATAAACGATAGGGTCTCCATAGCTACGCCTCTCAACATAAACTCGCCATGGCTACGATAACGATAGGGTCGCCATGGCTACGCCTCTCAACATAAACGATAGGTCGCCATGGCTACGTCTCTCAACCTAAATTATTCATTTCGACGGTGAATTGAAACTGTGTAAATATGTGGTAAAAGTTTTAGCCATGGGATTCTGATTTGTTAAATTAATTTTTATATTTCAGGTTCGTCATAACAGGAGTTGATCTTGCAGTCTATCGGTACATGGAAGCAAACCCGGAGAAATTTTCACCTGATCATATTATGGAAGTCAAGGCATATTTAATAAAAGAAGGTTTTCTAAATAACGACATTAAAGATTTAGCGGACTTTAGACAACGAGAGGCTATTGAAGAGCCTGCTGTCATGTGCGAGGAAGCGCCCTTGCATGTGCTAGATGGCAAGAAAGATATGATAGCAACTGTAGATCAGAAACCGGACTTAGATTTAGCCAAGTCATCCGTTTTGCAGCAATCGTAAAATACATCTAAATTCTAAAAATACAACTTGAATGATGGTTTCGAAATTTTTCCTTCTATTTGATGTTTGTGCATTTAATTAATTAAAATGACTACTGGGTTAAATACTTAAAAATGATCGAATTAAAAATATGCAAAATTAAAGCCTAATCTTGAAACTTTCACTAGAAGTCAAATACAAAGTTTAATTTTAAGTAATATTATACGATTTAATGAAAAGGGTAGAGGACTATTGGTGCTTATTTATTTGAAATTAAGAAGCATGTTACCTGGATATTATGTAGAGATATCCGTTGTCTTTGTCAAACAACTGACTGTGTAAAATAAACCAAAATAAACTTTCCATCTAAAATGTAGCATAACAGAGGTTTAAAAACCTAATTTTAACTATGATTGTACACTTAAACTTTGCCTTTATATGCATGTCTGGTTTTGGGCCTTAATTTAAGCCAATAGAGAGCAAGGGATTTCTTTTCCTTGTTTAGTTTTAGAATTGGCTTTACATTAACTTATTCCTTACGCAACTTTCATGGCCCCTGAATTTAATTTTGCTTTGCTGTTCATTTGTATTATTTAAATTTACTTAAAAACCCTTGATTATATTTGGCGATTTCAGCCACCTCACTAAGTCTACTAGCTTGTGATGTATTAAGAAACTGAGTAAACTATTTTCCTTATTACAGGAAAATGTTGGCAACACTGAGGATATAAATAAAATTTGTTGGTTATGCCTAAAAATGGTGTCTAAGACGTTTCTTTCCCTGTAATTTTAAATCAAAAACATTACATAACTAGTGCGAGAAAAGGTGAATAACATCTGTTACATCCTAAGTCAGTGGCGTAGCCAGGATTTAATTTCGGGAGGGGCTGAATGTTAAAATTGTATATGTATATATATATATATATATATATATATATATATATATATATATATATATGTATATATATTATATATATATATATATATATATATATTTATATATATATATATTATTATATATATATAAATATTTATTTATATATATAAATATATTATATATATATATATATATATATATATATATATATATATATATATATATATATATTATATATATGTATATATATATATATATTTGTATATAATAATAATAATAATGCCCGTTTAGAGCCTTGCGGCTCATCAGGGATAACCCCTGCGGGAACCACCTCGGGTGGTAGTAGCAACCGTTACGCTCAAAGTGAATTCTAAAGTTGGCAATAATTTATCTAAACAATAATCTTCTATAAACTGCGAGCGTAACCTGGGATGCGAACCCCAGACCTCCGTGGGTGTCAAAGGTCAGTATAAAGACTAACGCCTTAACGACCTCGGCCATGGAGGCGGTATATTTGTATATAATTCAATGAAATTATTTTTATATCTTTCATATATTATGATATTTATATTATAAGTTTACTGTTAAAAAAAAAGAATCATAATTATTCTTGAACCAAATGATACAACTAAAATAAAATGAAAATGCAAAAAAAGATGATAAAAGATCAACATGTAATGCGAAAGCGGTGCATGTTTAAAAAATAAAGAGCCATAGCAGGGATACTGTTATGGTATATTTAAAAAAAAAACTGTTAAAAACTATATGTTATGTAATTTATTATTTTTATATATTTTTCATAGGTTTTATTTTTTTCACATATTTATTGCGGGTTTAGGTTATGTAAAAATTTCGGAGGGGGGGGGGCTGAAGCCCCCTCAGCCCCCCCCCTGGCTACGCCACTGTCCTAAGTTGTTCAAGTCAAAGTTGTTACGTGCGAGTGAGACTTTACAAAGGATTAATACAGTTTTGCCAATAATAATATTTGGAATAATTTACCTTAACAAAAAGGACATAATTGTCCTTATCTGAAGACGAAGATCCCTCAGCCAAGGCAGGATACTGCCAAACCAAATCCAATCCGTCGAATTTAAATTGTTCCAGGAATGTTCTGCCGTTTTTAGCAAAAAGACTTCTCAACACCGGGTCACCAGCAATCTTAGAGAATCTGGCAGGTCCCTCTTTGGTTCCTCCGACTGATAAAATTAATTGAAGATCTGGATTTGCTTTTTTTAGATCAATAAACTTTGCGTAACCATCTGAAATTTAAAAATCTTCTTAATTAATAATTTTGTTAGGTTGAGTTTAGGGAGCTCCAAGTATTAATATTTAGCTGCCTCCATATTCGAATCTTAATATCAGATCTTTGACACCACGGAGGTCTTAGGTTCGCATCCCGGGTTAAGCTTTTATATTATATAAAATTTTAAATATTAGCTCCAACAACTTGTTTCTCATTCCCCAGAATATTCCGTCATTGGTGTTAGAGACTTAAAGTTCCGTTCACATGCTCAGTCAATTTTTGAAAGTATGCATCGAAACGAACTTGTAATCATTGAAAAGATCTCACAACTCAAATTTGATTACATCACCGGGTCCATGTTCTGCCATGCGAGCTCTCATTGCTCTTCTCTGAATCTCATGTAATTCAGAACTGTTCTTTTGTTAACAGATAGGGCGGTAAATCTTTGGACATATTTGTATTGGTTTAAAAAAAATGTGCACATCTGCTATATGATCAAAAAATAGATGTTTACTAATTTTTAGGATGGACGCTAATTCAATATAATTATTTGTCCATTAGTCTGAGTGATAAACTTCAGGTGAGATTATATCCACTGTCACTTTCATATAATTCTGTAGTTAATATCATTAAGGAGACCGAGTCCCGAGCAAACCCGTCATTACTAAATATGATTTCCAAGGATACAACTGTTAATTAGATTTGGAATGTTTTAAAGAAATTATTCTTTTAGTATTTTGAGCAATTTAATAATTTGCATGAGAAATTAGTTATTGACTTCACATTAGTAATTTCCGTACATGTAAAGCCTTCTCATGTGAACATTCTACTGAATACCAAAATGTGGTGCAGGGTATAAAGATACCCTGTAAAAAATAAAGATACCTTGTGTCTTTCTTTAGAAAGACTAAAGAGTCTTTCTTTATGTTTTAAGGCCACTGAATCAAATGAAAGTGACAAAAGAACCAAAAATTAAAAAAAAAACTTGGTAATTAACATAAAGGATGGTCGATAAAAAAATACTTCAAGTGTTTTTTTAGCGAATTTCCTTTAGAAAAAAATCGTTAATGGGATAGGCGTCATGGCGAAAGTGGAACCTCGGACCACGACACAAATCCGTTTCAGAGGTCCCTAATGACGAAAACATACGTTTCGCGAGACTTTTATGTTTTCTGATGCTCTGAGTTGCGTAAAATTCAATATGAACACTTTAAGGTACTGAAAAAATAAAACCGTGAAATCGTAAAATAAGATAAATAAACATCTAATGTTGAGTTGAGTGTTGTTTTAATTTTTATGGTGTTCTGAGATTAATGAATATTACCCAGGGTCCATTTGAGAGTGCTTAAAGTTAGGTTTTCTAGGTTCGAATCTTAGTATAGGAGATCAATTTATCGATATATTTTCTTTATTTAATTTTACAGCTACTAAATAATTCTGTGCGGTGGTTTTCAAGCCTGGCGAATTCCCTTTAAAATTCTCGCTTCCATTTATTATTATTATTAGCTCGCTTCCTTTTATATTATTATTAGCTCGCTTATTATTATTATTATTATTATTATTATTAATTATTATTTATTATTATTATTATTATTATATTATTTTATTATTATTATTATTAGCTTATTTTATATTATTATTATTTATTTTTATTATTATTATTATTTATTATAATTATTAGCTCGCTTCCTTTTATTATTATTATTAGCTCGCTCCCTTACTTATCAATCCAGTTCTTGCACCAGTTGTCGGTTTTTTATTCTTAGTCGCAACAGCAAAACTTCTTTACTTGTTTGTCAACTATCTTTGATTTTGTAAAGGAAATGCGCTAAAACGTGTTAAACCTGTACTCAATAAAAACTAAGATCGCATGATTGTCCAAAAGGCTGCGCAGAGTTTTGTTCAGCCTGATGAATAATCAGTCGCAGTTCCTGTAAAACAGGAGGCATTCATGCAATTCAAAAAAAAATTGCATGACTCACTAACCTCCGCGACAAAATTTGTAAACAAAAGTTAATCATTACCTAATTGGACGTCTTGTTTGGGATCGAATGGGACGAGTCCAACGTCTTTCTCCAGTGTTGCAAACGCATACAATACATGCGTACAGAGGTGGGGGTGGATGTCTTCCGGTGTAAATTTCGAATCACCTGCTCTACAAAATATCATAAAACCTATTTTAGTCAGTTCAATCATCGACCAATTCATTAACTTTTTAAAGTAGAAAATACATAGAAAACAATAATGTAAACACACTCTTCGTGTGTCCAAAACCCACTCAGTCTAGTTTGCTGTTAGTGTGTGAACTAAAATCAAAATAAAATATGTAAACAAACAAAAGGATAACATAGGATTTAATCTGGCTTTACAAAGAAACAGCAAAACTATATAGCAGTCATCATGGACGCTTAGTTACATTACTCAGGCCGGGCATAAAAGCGGCCTCAGTTTGCGCAAACAGGCTGCTTCCTGTTCGGAAGCTTATCTGATCGTCCTGAAATGAACTAGACTTATAAGGACTACTAAGTCAAACACGATTAATCTGGATGTGATAGTTTGACGATGATAATGTGATGAACATAAATCATGGTTTTCATTTTTTTCTAATTTATACCACAGGTATAACTTAAAAAAAATAATGAAATATAAAATAATAAAATGATATAATAATAATTAATTGTTATTATCAGTATTAGTTACATAGTTACAGTATTATATATGACATGTTTATGCTTAACAAAAAAATCGGGTACGAGGTACCTCGGAACTTTTCTTCACCACATCGGATCCGCTATGCTCATCCTCGCTATTTCGAATTCGCTTCGCTCGCCCTTAGAATACAAAATTCAGAAACTTTATACTGCAACATGTCTACGACTCGCTTCGCTAGTTCTCAGATGATAAATTTCCAGCGCTTACACTACAGGTGACTGCTATTTATTTATCTATTATAAAAACGGATATACTTCTATCAAATATTAATTCGTTTGGATAATTTTTACAATTAAAAAAAAAACGTATTTGAGTCAACTATTGCTCTGAAGCTGATAATGACGTGGAACTAGACTAGTCATTCCATAGCTATAGCTCTAAAGGTGATAATGACGTAGAACTAGACTTGTCGTTCGATAACTATTGCTCTAATGGTGATAATGACGTGGGACTAGACTTGTCATTCGATAACTATTGCTCTAAAGGTGATAATGACGTGGAACTAGACTTGTCGTTCGATAACTATTGCTCTAATGGTGATAATGACGTGGAACTAGACTTGTCGTTCGATAACTATTGCTCTGGAACTAGACTTGTCGTTCGATAACTATTGCTCTAATGGTGATAATGACGTGGAACTAGACTTGTCGTTCGATAACTATTGCTCTAATGGTGATAATGACGTGGAACTAGACTTGTCATTCGATAACTATTGCACTAAAGCTGATAATGACGTGGAACTAGACTTGTCATTCGATAACTATTGCTCTAAAGCTGATAATAATGTGGAACTAGACAAATTCTTGATCGATTGAAACATTTTTCCGTGTTCATAAATAGTTGCATTTACGGCTTAGTCGTTATTAATTCAAGTTCATGACATATTGGATAACATAACTATACCTAAAGATTGATTTTCGTATCAAGTTTTCACTTTCTGGTAAAGCAAACATTTTTGCGCGCACACGCATCTATAGAAAACATAGTGAAAACTACTCAGGTTGTCCTAAAAACACGTGAAACGGGAAGGGGAGGAAAGAACACTTTTCCTCTACTTTCACCGTATAAACGAGAAAAGAAAACAATTGGAATAACATCTAATTATGTTGAAATTTGGCATGAGTGTGGCTTTGAATTTGTATCCCTTTATGCTTAGAATAATACTAATATAGAAGGAGCATATGACCATAAACACAATGTAATTCTACTGATAACACGAAAGCCGGTTGACTGGAGCTCTTGAGAAGCGGTACCATCCTAACAACATAACATTATTTTAAATGTGTGATAAATATCCATTAATGAAGAAAGATCGTAAAGAACAAATATAATAATTTAAAACACCTGCTGAGTATTTAATAAAACCGGTATTGGATGGCAAAAGGGTGGCGGAATACAAGAATATACATTTATTTGACAAGGACTACTTTTAATATAGTTTTAATTAAAAACGTTAAACTAAAATTTAAAATGCTTAAACAATGCACTGATATTTATATTAGTGTTTTATGAATAATCAATCATTAATTAATAACAGAACATAATAATTCAGCAAACAGAAGTATTGCCAACTTTTTTATTAGAAAATTGTATATTGTTAGGGTGGCAGCATTACTTAAGACCACCAGTGAACCGGCTTTCGTGTTATCAGTAGTGCTCCTTCAATATATAGTATTATCCTAAGCCTTAATGTGACAAAGAAGTAATGTTTTATTGTAGCGCGGCAACGCGAGTCTAATGATATAAATTATGAATTAGACATTTTTCTTGTATTTACAACACGAAAGGGAGTACGAAGTGATGCGGACGAGTGAAGCGAATCCCATATGGCGAGGAAATGTTCTAGCTACCTACTCTTGAATTTTGTCTTCGTTCATTGATTGCCTGATTTAGTAAGAAGAAATAATCGACGTACGTATCTACGTTTAGTTAGAGTATAGAGGTCTAGTGTATAGACTATGTCTTACCTGTACACGGCCCAATTAGCATAGTAGCAGACTATTCTCTTGTCATTTGGATTTCCTACTTTTCTCTTCATTCTGTTGGATTTGAATGTTTTTAAGCCCCCTAGAAAATAAGCAAAAAGATTACAAAGTTCTCTGCAGCTTTATTGACTTATAAAGCATGAAGTAGTAACGCGAGATTAAAACATAATTGACATATGAACTTACATGAGTCTGCCAGGGTGCAATCTACATAGAGTAGGAGTAACGCTGCAAGATATTTCTTCATCTGAAATTAGAGAAATATATTATGCGAACTTAGTGTGTTGTTCAAATGTGTAGTTATAATGATCTGTCGCACATATGGTACGGTTACATCATTAACAGTTATTTTATGAGTTAATATGAGAGGAGAGATGACAGTATCCATAGAGATATGTTACTAGAGGGCCCCATTGGTTGAATTTTGAAACATCGAAAAAGTAACCTGACCACCTTCGGCTATCAAAATAATTAAATTAAAAAAAAACAAAATTACATATACTTATATACTTGAACATTTAAAATACAAATCAAAACACACAAAAATTGCGGAAAACCGAAAACAATTAATTTATCACCTTAACTCACTGTAAGAAAAAGTTTCAATGAGGTAACACAGAGCCCCCGAGAGCCCCAAAACGATGTTTCAGGCCTTTCAATGTATTGAGATAGGCCATGCCAACTCTAGTATATATCTCTTTGGAAGTACCTATGGTATACAGGTTTGGGTGGAAGTCCTAGGAGGACTCTGGGACAAGTTACTTTAGCATGACTTTCTATTTGTACACGTCCCTGAATAACTCATCTTTTACAGAGCTGTCCGCTGTCCAATGGAAATATTGAGTCGTCCACTACGAGCTCAAAAAGCTTAATGTTTTATCGCCTCTCACCCCTCAAGTAAGATAGTCAGGCTGTATCATAACAATTAAGATCCAAAAGTCGTTGTTTTCCCAAAGCTATCAATAAGCAAACCTAGGTAATTCCAGACATTGCTAACTGGATATGAGCAAGAAGTACTCGTGTGTGCGAACATTCACCAGAAAATGATTTTTATAAGGTTGCTCGAAAGATGAAAGTGTCTTAAAGTTATCACGTTTCGGACAATTTAACACATGACAAACGATAAGGACACTTGACTATTTCCTCCGTGCTGGAATACTCAGAATGGATGAAAATATCTAAGTTTATCTCCATAGCTTTACTAGAAGCTGGGTAAGTTGGGAAGTGATGAATTTGGGGTACGATAGTGCCCTCGTCAAGTCTAGCGGTATCTGGTGTGACCGTCAGTGCTATGCTTGTTATTTTTCCTTTACAGGAATTTTGTTGTACAAATTATGAAAGACTTATAAAAATCCATGTTCAGTTACGTCTAGTTATGCACTAGTAAACACGAAAGTAGTCCCAGTACAAAGATACTTATACTACTAGAGGGAGGACGAGGGTTGAATAGTACAGTGATAAGGGGTCTGGTAGTGAGGCAATATCCATTAGAGACATTACTACTTGAGTTTCCTTAGAGGAAGATTAGATACTCTCCACCGAATGTAACCTAGATTTAAGAAAGTGCCACACAAGATTTTGCAATCCTCTAGTGTGGTCAATCCTTTATGCCATATATAATTATGTATTATTTACTTCATAAAAAAATGAAAGTTATTAAATATAAAAAAAAATGTTATCGTGTTGCATAGAAACGTCTAGCAACAACAAACACACACACACACACACACACACACACACACATATATAATATATATAATATATAATATATATATATATATATATATATATATATATATATTATATATATATATATATATATATATATATATATATATATATATATATAATTTACTGTACAAACGGCGGGCAATTTGAGTGATTACTTTATATTTTTTTAATATTTAATATGATTACAATCATTAAATTACTTTATAAAACACAAATAATTAAAGAATACATGCAATAGATAATGATTACAAGTTATTTTAAATTTATTTAACTCAATTTAAGACCAAATACTCGAAAAATAATGTAAACTTAACGTGAAATTGTAATAATTTAGAAAAATCGAAAATTGACGTCACCAATGTACAGTTGTGGCACCAAGCTACCTAGGCAATGATAAGAGCCCTTGTGTCGTCCCTCTAGTTGTGTAAATATCTTTGTACTAGTAAAACCGGGACGCCTGGCAACCCATAACAGACCATGATCATTTCGCTTTGTGAGTTGTAAACACTGTTGTAGATAATATTATAGTTGTACCGAGCAATTTAATTTAAAATTTTAATTTAAAATGGGACAAGCATATAAATTATTTGTGTAGTAGATTGAGGAAAGTCATTTATAAATTTATTATGCTTAGGAAATTTCTACGTTTGAATACTCTTAAATCAGTTTTTACATCACTAGTTCAATCAATAATAGAATACGGAATAATAGGATGGGGAGGTATTAATGAAACACACTTACATCCACTCATCATTCTACATAAAAAAATTATAAAAATATGTTAAAAAAAACCAATTAGGTACTCCACAGATCTAATATATGAGGAATTCAAAGTCATGAAGATACCTCAAATTTATGAGAAAAAGCAATTGATATTTATAAATAATAGAAAAAGTTGGTTTCCGGATGCTGAAAAACATTGGTATAATACAAGAAAACAAAATCAGCAAAACAGCATAGAACCGTTTTGCAGAACTACCAAAGCATCAAATCACTCATATTACACAGCTCCGAGATTATACAATAGTTTACCCCTGAATATAAAACATGCAAAATCCCTAGCTATCTATAAAAAACAAGTATCATTTTTTATTATAAACAATCCATTAAATCTGTAAATTCATTTATACATATTCCGTTTTATTGATAACTATTAAATACTAGAGTTATTTATGAACTTTAAACAATAATTTATATAAATACAGATAAGATTTTGTGTCTTCACAAAGCTATGTGACAGTTGCACATTTTTCTAAAACATCTACACATATCACAGTATTTGAATAAAGAAAAATTCTAATATAATAAAATACATTAGAATAAATATATGAAGTATATACTCATATAAATGTGTTAATTATTAATTGCTTCTAGCTTACGCTAATTTATCATTATGTTTCATTTATAATGATCTATGTATTTATTTATTTTTTTGTGATCATTTTTTATTCTTAACTCGACAAATCTAGTTTTCATTTTGTTACGCAAAAAAAACAAAGAGCAGGTTACAAATAGTTGAACATAAACTGCTCCAGCCATCCTCGAGCACGAGCACGACTCATTCGAAGATGTGCTTTTAAAACAGAAGTATTTTGTAATATTTTATTTTTAATTTTAATTTTATAAAGCAGAATAAACATATTTTATTTATTTATTTATTTAATTTCGCAGGATAACCCGGTGCCTGTATAGCACTATATACTATTTGATGCTTACTGGCCTGCTTAAGTCTAAAAGAGTAATGATCAATGCCTATTATGCCTGCTTATTAGGAAGCTTATGTTATGTGATTCTTTTTACGTTAGATTTGACTTTTTTACTCAAGCGATTTTGGTTTGGAACTCAAATGTACCTCTATCACAGAACATGTATCAACTGAATTTCAATGGCAATTCGTGCATACATTGGTAACGAATCAAGAGCTACATAAATAAATGAGTACGAACGAAGTTATTTAGTTAAGCGGGTACAGTGGGAATTTTTGTGAAAAGTTGCATTTCGTAAATTATTTGCAATGATCACACAACATGGCCTAATGGTTCAAGTTGATCAAGTTTCTATACTTGGCATGCTTAGTATTAAGTCCATTCCCACACACTAGTGTAGGCCGTTCATTTAACTGTACTAACTTATCATGCTTGTCTATCTTTCTTTTTAATTTAAACTGTTTAAAATGAAATTAATAAACCTAGATTTTTATTGCTCGTTGGAGGAAAGAAACAAATTTCATTTAGAGTCCATCCTAAATTAATCTATAAGTTGATGTCGACTTCGTATTTCATTATGATTGTTATTTACAGTTTTAATATGCGTATCATTTATCTATTACTAGTTCTTGTCTTAATGGTCTCAAACTATAGCATAGAATATTGTTACACGGCTATGGTTTGGTTTATTATTTATATAGCATCATCCACAGAGGAAAGTATTGTTTAAAAACTTCGCTTCGCTCGTCCTCAGATAGAACAATACATTCATCACATTCCTAGCGGTCACCTATCGTGGCACTGACCACGCTCGATGCAGCTTAACTTTTATGATCCAATTCATAGATATAAAATAAATAAATAAATACACACATATACAGTCAGACGACTTTGTGAAAACTACTTAGGATACCTTAAAGATTTGTGAAAAGGAAAATTCAAGTGACTTCCGGATTTCAGACTATCACTTTTCCTAATAGGAAAAGTTCCGAGGTACCTCGCACCTAATTGTTTTAACAAGGATTAATTAATTTTGTTATAAAAAATAATTTCTCAACTTAGATAATCGAGATGAATATTCTGGCCTGTCAATCCGCGAATCGGATCTAATCCGTTAGATTATCAATGGGTGAAAACGTTTTAAAAAAAAATTAAAAGAGGAATACAGAAACTAGGCCTCTTAAGCATGTCCTTTGTGTTTCCATGCATGGCGAGATGTCGACTTCATCATTGCTGCCCTCATAGCAATAATGATGCAGCTGCTACAGTCTGGGGACTTTAAGCAAGTTTCTAAGTATTTGTACTTGAAGTGTTTCACAAGCTTATCAGCAGAAAGACGCTGTTAGGGTCGGCACCCATTTGCTGATTTTTTTTATCTATAAAACACTTTAATAAGTATATTACTTATTAAGTAGCTCACTTAATTTAAATAGTCCAATTTATTTACTACAGGGGAATATACATCTATTTCCAGAGAGTACTTACATTAAAACTGAAATTGACGAGTTGAAGCAGGCTGGATAATATTGACTGAGGCAGTATGACGCCGCGCTTTGTTTACTCCGCACCGCGGTCAATGTTATACTAATTATAGAAATACAAGAAACAAAGATTGTTTGGATTAGCAGCCTGTGATGGACTGACCGGTCTGTCTCCCCACTCTGCCTTGCGCCATTGAGTCGTGTGCCCGGGTAATCCCGCTTCCTCGTCCAGGCTAATTTAATTCCACTCTAATCAATTATGATGTTGCAGATTCTGCTATGACAAGACTCTGACTATGGAAATGCCAGAAATATTTATATCTCCAGTGTTTCCCTAGTTTGCTTTTTATTCGAACGTTAAGAACTTGAATTACAAGTATTGAGAGAGTATAGGTTTTTTTATGACAACAGTAAAAGTAGTTCTTTACTGCTACCGTAATAAAATAATAAATTGTCTTGTAATAAATGTTTTAGCGAATTTTCAAAGAAGGCATGAGGTTGAGGTTATGTTAAGAGGGAAGGACATTCTTAAGGAGGGGGAACTTACTGATGTTTAAATAATATTCACAAATATTTATGTGGCTTATATGAAATGAAATGAAGTATATTTGACAAGAAGTATCATTAAAATTTCATTGAGAACAATTCAGTAGGTTGAGTTTATGTGAACAGACACTTGTCAAACTCATCCTAAATACATTATACTAATCAATATTCTATTAACTGTATATCTAGCCACCAAAATTATCAGGTTAAAAAGTTGAAATTGAGTAAAAAAGAAAACTGCGGGGGGAAAAATAAATAAATAAAAACCATGCAAAAAAGAATAAGAACAAGTAATTAAGTAAACTCATGAAAATGTTAAAAAATATAATATATGTATATATATATATATATATATAATATAATATATAATATATATATATATTAACAATCTTTTAATAATAATAACTTACAGGAGGTGAAACGAAGATTATTATTAAAAAGATTGTTATGTTATACTTTTAGTATTTCTTTTTCTTTGTATATATTATATATAATATATATATATATATATAAATAATATATATATATATATATATATATATTATATATATATATATGTGGTGTGTGTGTGTATGTGTGTGTGTTGCTAGACGTTTCTATGCAACACGATAACATTTTTTTTTATAATTTAATAACTTTCCTTTGTTTTATGAAGCACATAATACATAATTAAATGTGGCATAAAGGATTGACCACACTAGAGGATTGCAAAATCTTGTGTGGCACTTACTAAAATCTAGGTTACATTCGAACGCTTTTTCAGATTAAAATGTAACTTGGTACAAAAATCAACCTCGTTGATGTCCCGAACCCTACTGTTTATGAAATATGTATGACTATGAAATATATGTATGACAAACATTTTATAAAATCACCAAACTTAAACAAAAATGTTCAATGGGGCTGAAATTTTATGTACATGTATAACTGTGTATAGTTAACGCATATATGAAGTAACTTATTTTTTATCTGCGTTAGTTTTGGTGTTATGGATTTACATATAACAATAAACGTTTTTGATCAATTCAATTGAAAATTCGGTCATATCGTGGCAGTATGACACTTATAGAAACAAATCAGGCTCAATAGTAATAAATAATAACAAAAAATAACTTAATATTACTGGAAAATAATAACTTAGTATCACCAGAGTATAATAACTAGTATAACTGTGGTATAATATATGAGTAGAACTGTATCACCAAATTGAAATAACTAGTACAACTGGAGTATAATATATGAGTAGAACTGTAGTATAATGACTTAGTACCACTAGAGTATAATAACTAGTATAACTGTGGTATAATAACTTAAACCGTTTTCTCGATGCAATGTCTTATACGTAGTGATTATATTCTATAGGCAAGGATAGTATCATCAAAGTCTAATAACTAGTATAGCTGTAGTTTAATAACTTAGAATTTGCTACCTATTGCTAGGTTTTAAGCAATAGGTGTTACTGTAATATTGTCTTTATTAATATGAGCTTCCGAGGCTACATACTCAAAGATATTAGCATGGCTTCACTTCACATGTCTAGCCTTGCACATATTTCATTTACAGTCATAAATAATGCTGTGCAATTGCTGCATTTTTTTAATACTCAGTAATTGTTTTCAATACTAGTTTTCATAATCATGCAGAGAAATTCTAGGCTCGCTTCTCTCATAGACCAAGAGCCCAGGGGTGTTTTGTTAATAAAAATTGTAATGGCTGGAAACGGGTTTAATTTTTCGTAAATACCTTCCTGAGCAAGGATCTGTAATTCTGCCGACTCGTACCGGATGGGCGTCCCAGGCAGAACGCACTTTAGGAGTCAAATTTACCACCCAAGTTAACAAACAGTGTAATGGCTGGAACCGGTCTCAATTTTTCGTAAATACCTTACTCAACAAGGATCTGCAATTCTGCCGACTCGTATCGGATGGGTGTTCCAGGCAGAACCTTTGACCCCTAAAGTGCGTTCTGCTTGGGACACCCATCCGATACGAGTCGGCAGAATTGCAGATCCTTGTTCAGGAAGGTATTTACGAAAAATTGAGACCGGTTCCAGCCATTACACTTTTTATCCATTTACACCCCTGGGCTCTTGGTCTATCACAAGATAGGACAAGAGTTATTATATCAAGAGTGTTTTAATTATGTAATAATATTCCCTGTAATAATAGTGAACAGAGATTCGCTTTGTTCGGTAAATTTTATGGAGAAATATTGTAATTTGTCAAAGAAGGGTGTTAAGATATCAGTGAGCTTTCGCCACTGACATCTCGAGAGAGAGAGAGAGCTGGTTCGAGGAGAAGCAGATGTAGGACTGTATTTGGATAGAGAGATGTAGTATGAACTTAGAACCCAAAAATAGGGTTAACAACCCTATTAAAAAGAAATTCTATCATAAATATAAATAAACATAAAAATAGTAAATTAAGTGTATGCTCTTTATTCAGTGCAAAGAGTACATGGTATAACTATTGCTAGGTCCGAGTCTTGCACCTACACGTAGGAAATAAAATATAACATAATTAATTTAAGAGGTTTGCCCTAGCACGTAAGAAAGATGTGTAGTCGGTTTACTTGACGAGATGGTGAAGAGTTGGGTGAGTGTCTACCAAGGGGCCTAACAACTCTCCTGTACGAACTTGCAAGGGAATGAACCTAATAGACATTAGGCCATAAAAAAGAGAATATAGAGTTGACTAACTTAAATTAAGCCCCGTACAAGAGTAACCCCGTGCGCTGCTCATGATTCAAGAGTTATGAGCCTCTAGTTCACTTATATAAATACAGTGTACTCGCACGAGTACACAAGCGAAGCGAGTGAGAAAAAGAGCTGCAGTACATTTGTGTGAATTGTATATTTTGAGGACCAGCGAAGCGAGTCCAAATTAGTGAGGCTGAGCGTAGTGAATCCGAGGAAAAGTTCCGAGGTACCCTGTAATGAATTTAAAGTGACTCAGAAAAGAAGAAGTAATTCTTAATGATAAAATTAATTGTTATGAAGATCTTGAGTTCTTTTTAGCAAGTTTCTATTTCTTTTTAAGTTGTAATACATAAAAAATACATTATAATTAAGATTAACTCTATATTATAAACAAAATATTCGTATGCTGAACTTAAAACTAATGAATAATTTATGTACTAATTAAGGTTTAACACCTAATTAATTTGTAAGTCAAACCGATTGTTACATGTATAAATCATTAATACATTTGGCACTTTATGTATCGCCTTTACTTAATACTATATAGAGTGCTTAAATAAACATAACAAATATGTTTATATAGATACTCTACATACTATATTAATACACTAAATCATTAAATAGATTAAACTTGCATTACAAGTTTTATATATACGCACACATTTACATTAAACCTGGGTCAAAACTTTATATTTTTTTCGTGCACAATTGCGAGCTAGACTCTTGCACTTTACTTAATTTTTTAAAAGGGAAATATTTACAGTGATCTAAAGAAGGGCGCTTTAATATGAATTTAAAATATCCAACATAGGGCTCTCTAAGTATTTTAAATTAACCGAAATAAAATGTTATTTTTTGTTCGGAATAAAAACTTGATTTAATTTAATTTTGTTGGAACAAAAATAGTTTGCATAAAGAAGTGAATATCGGCTATTGTTCATTAGCATGATTCGCCATGTCCTATAAGTACAAATACGCTATTATTAACTTAGGATGATAAATCAATACTAACTGGAACAAACTTATTTTAAAAAAATATTAAAACCCTGCATAACTAGCGGTATATAAATAAAACGTGAGTTTATAAACGCGTTCCACACCGGCCTCGAGAACAATTATTGTTGCGAAGATAAATAGTTCTTACTTACACTTGTGTGAGGCTCATCGTCAAATGAATAATATTCTATCTTTGCAGTGCTGAGTGAAAACTGTCTAAATCTTTTATTCGGCGAAAACATTCATAGTAAACGTATATGAACATTGAGAAAATTACAGTTTGATAGATTTTACTGCCTTCTTGTGAAGGTTTCTGCCTTCTTCTGAAACTTGAAGGTTTCGTATGGGCAGAAAAACCAAGAGTAACTTAGGAAAATATATATTGATAAATAAGAATGAATAAAATTTGTATTTTTAGCTTAAACTACTCATGGCAATCTAAACCCAAAAACATATTTACTAGTTTGATTGTTTCCCTGAATAAAAATAATTATTTATCCAGAGCTTAATATTTTGAAATATAATATCTCTGTTGCTGTGATACTCTCTCATTAAACCTGGGAACTTATCTGTAACAGCTCCATCTAGCTTGTCATTTTGATGCAATGCCATATCAATAGATTGCTCCTTTATAGGTGGTTGTGCAGGAGTTGGCTCGTGACTTATATGCGGTTTGTCTTTGGGTTTAAGATATCCTGATGAATGTGGTCTAACCGGGGTAGAATCTATGATGTAAGTTTGAGACAACTCGGTTGTTTCTTCATCTTCTGATATTTTCTCAGTCCTTGATATTGTAGTTTTTCGGTCATTACTTTCTGGCACTTCTTGGGTTGTCGTAGAAGGTACTGTAATGTGATTATCCGGACTGTCCGTAGTGGTTGGTATTTTGAAGGTTGTTGTTTTCACAGTTGTAGTACTAGTGCTAGGCGTTATGATTTTCATCTTATCATCCCCTGTTAGGAAATTTTCCCTTCCTGCTTTGATCATCGGAAAAGCTCTGGAATTACACCTTCCTTTGAAGTCATCCATATCGATAGACCAATACATCAAACCACCTAATTTCTTCTCGGCAGCATAGCGAGCCTGAAAATATTCAGTAAAAGTTGAAAAGAATTTAGTTAATAGACTGGTCAAAGAAAGACCTGTTTAGTTTTAAACTGAGGAATAATCTCAAAAAGAACCTTCCAAGGTGGTCGTGGTTCCCTTAACTATGTTTAGATTTAAAGTTAGTGCCCTTTAGCTATGACAAATTGGAAAGTTATTGCACACAACAAACAGGAGTACTGTCCTATAACATGACATCTAGACGTGTAACAGGAGTACTGTCCTATAACAGGAGTACTGTCCTATAACATGACATCTAGACGTGTAATAGGAGTACTGTCCTATAACATTACCTCTAAACGTTTAACTGGAGTACTGTCCTATAACATGACATCTAGACGTGTAACAGGAGTACTGTCCTATAACATGACATCTAGATATGCAACAGGAGTACTGTTCAATAACATGACCTCTAGACGTGTAACAGGAGTACTGTCCTATAACATGACCTCTAGACGTGTAACAGAAGACGCTATCACGTCTACACTAAGCAAGGCAACTTGTAGATATAATAGTTTACCAATAGTTTTTGTAAATTGTTACATAGCTGCAAAATCAAATCCAATACAAGGTACCTCGGTACTTTTCCTCTCGACTTCGGTCACGCTACGGTCGAGTATGATTTAATGGCTAGAGTGTAATGGCTTGGAACTCTCCACTACAAACTATCCCTTGAATGGTAAATTTCGCCATTTAATAGCAGCATCAGCAAAATATTTCTTAATTTTAATTTTAAGTTTTGAAAAATATTACCTTTGTTTTAACCATATCTTCGTCGTCATAAGCCACCCATCGCTTATCTTTGTAGGCGTAAGGACCTACTGCTGTTCTGTTTACACGCCTTACTGTCCAATGTTCCTCCGGTATCAGCTTACAGAACTGTTCACACGAATAAATGTTTTTTTTTAATTTTTTTTGAGGTCAACTCAAAAATGGGATATGTTGATCTATTGAACTTTAAAGTGTACAACGCTATTAAATACATGGATATTACATATACATATAATATATATAATATATATATATATATATTATATATATATACATATATATTATATATATATATATATATATTATATATATATATATATATATATATATATATATATATATATATATATACATGTATATATGTATAAATAGCATCTAATAAATAAAAACGTTTTTAGATTTAAAAGGAGGAGTTTTTAGATTTTATAATTAATAACAAGTACTTTCCTTAAAGTTTTATTTGTCGCAGAGTAGAAATGAAAATGAAATGAAAACATAATAATGATGATAAACGTAATGACATAATGAAAACGTAAACTATAAAAGACTAACCCACAATAATTGTAGGTATGTTGCTATATGTTGCTTTGATATAATATCAAAGCAACATATTTTAGGTGTGACCCTATTTTCAGACAAGATAAAACAAAAGTTACATATAAGCTTAAAACTAATTTAAAAACTATAAAATAATAGTAATTATTTTAATAATGCTTGTGATTTATAGTTTTTTAATTAATATCTAAACTGGTTTATGTAGTTTTTGTTTCATCTTGAATATCTTGCTATAGTATATATTTATTGTAGAATTTTGTCAAATTCTTATTTTATTTACCTTTACATTACAATAATTATAAGGTTATAAAGTAAGGTTTAATTATTATAATACTAAAAAATATTAATTTTGGGGCACCCGGCTTGCTAGGGGTTCGAGGACCCCAACCCTTGCTCTAATACCATACACCATTCAAGGGGTAGGAAAGTATCAAACACAGAATTTAATAAGTAAATAAATCCTGTGTGGGATTATTACATGCAAAGAGACTAATACTATTAGAGGGAGGATACAACAGCTTTTATCATTCCTTGGGTAGCTAGGTGCCGTAACTGTACATTGGTGACGTCATTTTTTATATTTCATAATAATTACAATTTCACGTAAATATTACATTATTTTTAGACTACTTTGTTTTAAATCAAGAAAAAATAATTTAAAATAAGTTTTTAATTATTATCTATTACATGTATTCTTTAATGGTCTGTGTTGAATAAAGTGGTTTAATGTGGCATCACTGAAAAATGTCCGCCGTTTGTAGAGTGTGTGCTACAATACGGGTTGTAGAGGGGTGTAGGAGTATCTCTCTAGGGAGACTATAGTAGGTGTAAGTACAGTTATAGCACCTATGGAAACTGTCTCACTTCCAGACCCCCTTATCACTGTGTTAATCGGTTCTGTACTCCCTCTAATAGTGTAAAGCGCGGTCGAATATCTAGAACGTTGGATCACCAACAAACTTTTTTTATAATTTTTTTTTTCAAAATTTTCAGTAATTAGCCGGATTTGTGATTAATAAAGCCTATTTCCGTAATCTGCACGCTCTTTTGGTTAATCTCAAAGAGTATTTACATTCACTCAACGATTTATTTTTAATCTAACTTGGTACATACATAACTACTGTTAGACGTCAATGTTGACATGTCAAAATATAACACAAAATATTGACGTCTAAGAGTAGTTATGTATGTACCAAGTTAGATTAAAAATAAATCGTTGAGTGAATGTAAATGCTCTTTGAGATTAACCAAAAGAACGTGCAGATTACGGAAATAGGCTTCATTTATCACAAATCCGGCTAATTACTGAAAATTTTGAAAAAAAAAAATATTATAAAAAAAGTTTGTTGGTGATCCAACGTTCTAAATATTCGACCACGCCTTATTAGTCTCTTTGATTACATGAATACTTACTGCGTTAAAGATGATGGAGCCTCTCTCCATACCCTCGCCTTCGTCTTCAGTCCTGGATCCAATATCGGTTTCATTAGGTTCCTCGAGGATGAAAGATATTCCGTACAGTGGTATTCCCAAATTTAATTTTGCCAGATCAATACCACGTGACTGGTAGGTATTGATGGTGTAATCCTGCAACGTATTGAGGTTAAGTTTAAAGCTAAGTAAATTGTAAAAAAAAATTCAAAAGATTCTATTGGTGTGCTCCCTATTTCAAACCATCGGCAAAGGATTTCAAATTAAATGTTTTATTTTAACTTTAACATTAAACATTTTTGACTTAAACATTTTTAACTTAATCATAGTGTTGGTCCACTATGATTCGCTAAGTGAGAGGACTTTTTTGGGTTATCCCTAAACATGTTCAAACGGATTTCCAAAACAAAATGTTAACTATTTTATACGCAAAAATACCCGTTCGTTGACTAGACTATTGGTATTTTTGTTAATAATATAGTATTTAAGACACATCGTCATTATACTTACGACATTTAGCTGCTTGGTCTTATCAGTATCCTGAGACACGTGATATAAAGGTGCGAGGTGATTCACTTCTGCATCAGTGCCTTCGTGATAATTGTACGTTAAAACGTTCATAAAATCAACATACCTGTTTGACAAAAATTTGTGTTTCAAAAATTTTATGAATCTTGCTGTAATGTTGAAATTTTGCATCTTTAAAGTTAAGACCGGAAGTATTTATAAAAAGCAGAACTCTGCCAATATTAGAAAGGCGATTATTTTATTTCCTTTGTTATTAGAACTCGAATCATCAATGGATGACCAATTTAACTTGACTTATGCAACGTCAGATCCCCGAACTCTTTCTGTGGGTGTGAACCGTTGGATTTTGTTTTTCCCTTTACTTTGAAGTTATAATAAATTAACAAATGCATTACATTCACATCAGTTTATCTCACGGATTGAAATCCATTTGATTTCATCAAATGGATCAAAGGGAAAAATCTTGACGTACCTCGCAGTTATTAACCCCTCTTTAATTCAACTTAAATAAAACTGCGCTGGTTTCCTCGGCTTACGCCTCAGGGCCCAACAAAAACCGGTGCGTAATGACTCTGCTTCCTCCCTAGGTACGTAAATAACTATTACTTCTAAGCCTATTTTAAGGTTTTTTTTTAAATACTCTAATAAAATATAGGATTTAACTGTTATTGGACGCGACTACATGAACCTTCTCAAGCTTTTCTACTAGAAATATTTTCGACATAAGTTATACTGTTTCTTTTATCTAAACGTAGAGCAAACGTACTAACTTGATCAACTCCTGTAGATCAAACCCTCTTTTTATCAGGTACTCCAAAGCAGGGACTGCCATGGATATGATAAAATCGTCTTTAAATTCGTTACGAATTTCCTGTAACAAAGTTTAAGGCAAGTAATTAATACTATTTCTAGGCTGTCTCATATATGCTTCTCAAGCTGTATAAGCTGTCAAATATGGAACCAAGCGTCCTATTTAATTTATAAAAATCATGGGAAATGGGCTGCGCTTAGCCTAATTATTTATTTTTAATTTCCCAGAAACTGATTAGTCATCACTTTTAACAAATATTTTTTCTTTTTAAATTATCAATAATAATTTTTTTCCGCTCTTAGAATTTGATTTTTTTACTAAGTTTAATCAAATTCGTTTACACCGATCAGCCTCTAGCGTGTTTATCAGTAAAGTTCACATATGTATATACAGATATAAACTGTTTATACAATTTTTGGGATTCGCAGATGCTGACGTGGCTATGTAAAAAAAGTATGTGTCCCATATTTTATCATTACAATGCTTCTATAAGAGGGGAAGTGAAAGCAAAATACAAATGGACCAGCTTAGGAATTCTCATGTTCAAGACACTTGATTGAATAGGCAGGGCAAGGCAAGGCAATTATAGGCAAACAAAATGATAGATAGAAACAAACTAATGTATAGCGCTTATAAGTAACACAGGGATAGCCGTTACAATAAATGTTCATAATCCTGTAGTTAGCCTCATTTCTTTGTGTTATGTCTTCTGCCCCATTGGCCATGCTTCCACCTGCCAAGACTCATTCAACTTCTAAAATTTAATACAAACTAAAAGCTCAAATTGGGCTGTAAAATCTTGACTTAAGAGTACGTTAGGCCAATCACCTCTCACCTTAGTCTTAACAACTTTAATCTTTTAACAACTTTTGCAGCACTTATATGACAAAAAATAGAGATCAATGTAAATTGTAAATATTTAAATGTTATTATTAAAAGACTGTATTTGATACCAGATAAACTGGTACAGCCTGACTGTCAATAATTAGGTAAACTATTAAAATACCAATATGGCTTAAAGTATGTTTGTTTAGTTTTATACTTGGATTATTTTTATTCTTAACTACGTTATTTAATTTGTAATTTAATATTCTTTATCTCATTTTCATATTTTGTAATATCAACTTATGACTTATCTTTTTGTTGATTTATTTTTAATTTATTTTTAATTTCAATTTAATTTTTTTTCTATAATAATCTGAAGTTATATTTTTGTTAATTTTTTACTTTTTTCTTAATTCATTTTTATGCGCCACTTATTATTCTTTATCTTTATTTTTTTGTATTTTGTATTGGTTTATACCGTTTATTATAATAAATAAATAAATAAAAACTTATATATACTTTTTGTAAATTCTGTAAATAAGAAATCGTATGTAATTGTTCTATGGATTATTATTATTATCAAATACTTTGGTATTAAGTCCACTTTAACTTAAGTCAACTTTAGGTTTAACTTAACAGCTTTACTCTCGAGGAAGGTTAGAGTTCTCAGATACTTACTTACATTTCGTTCTAAGTTCTAATACTTAATTCATCCTTTATAGAACTTTTAAATAATTGTGAGAGAAGTCTGATCATTTAACGTGAATTCATTCTTACTTATTTAATCAATTTTTTACTTTTTCTTATTTATTCCGTAGGTATATGGAAAAAGTATTGTGTTTGCAAAAATCCAAAACCTGGATCTCACCGGAATTATCAGTTTTAAGGCCTTCTAAGTGGTTTTCGCAAAGTTGTCTGTGCGTGTGTGTGTCTGTAATCATAGCAGCGTCCAGTGTATTTATGCTAAAGAGTTGAAACTTAGTACAAAAATTATTCAACCACTGTGGTTGTGCTATTCGGAAAATTATTTTTTAATGACGTCATTTACCGCAATAATGACTCAGCGAAAATGTCAAAACATCATAAAACGCAGAAAATTTATGCGATCAGATTAAAATTTGGCACGCATGTAGCCATGTATAAGACTAAAATACTAGTTTAATTTTTATTGAATGACTTGTGTACGTTTTTAAAAAAAAATTAAAAAATCGGCAAATGACCTAATTCAGTTGAAATTTGGTGCAAATATATAACTTTACGTAATAAAAAGGTACACTAAGTTTTGTTTCGATGCGACTAGTATATCTATGGTTTTTATTGGATCATAAAAGTTAAGCAGCATTAAGCGTGGTAAGAACTGTATGGGTGACCGCTGAGAATTAAACGGATGTATTTACTAACTGAGGACGAGCGTAGAAAGTAGGGAGGATGAGTGTAGCGAATCCAATGGGATGAGGAAAAGTTCCGAGTAACCTCGGACCCGATTTTTAATAAGTTTCTAAAATGATTTTTTTCTTTGTATTACATTGCATTATGGTAGTTGCCAGTTGTAACATAAGAAAACAACATAAAATACTAATACAAGGAGAATTATTAATACAGGAAACCTTTAGCAAGAGGACGTAATTCTCTTTATCAGAGGTCGAGGAGCCTTCGCCTATAGTTGGATACTGCCATGCTATATCTAATCCATCAAATTTAAACTTCTCTAGAAACAATCTGCTGTTCTTGGCAAACAGTGCTCTTTGCATCGGATCACCAGCCATCTTTGAAAAGGTAGCTGGTCCTTGGTTTGCCCCTCCTACTGATAGAAGTAATTGTAAATCTGGATTTGATTTCTTCAAGTTGATAAATTTCATGTAACCCTCTGAAAGTGAATAAGTGAAATGTTACGAAAACAGCAGATAAATGTGCGGTGCTTGATACTGATATAGTCTGAAGGGTAGAGCCGGGTAATTAATTTTAAATCATCTCACCAACTACAAGCTGTTCTACGCTCTGTATCTGTTCAATCAGACATTATACAAGGGGACGATTCTGTAGTGAAAGGTCTTTAAGTCAATAGATATGAGTCACCCGTGGTGTAGTGGTTAAGGTACGCGGGCAATACACAGAATGAATGGACTTTAGTCATGGGTTCAATCCTAGCACGGGCCTCTAGGATTTTTATGAGAGGGATAAAAATTTTGCGTACCAAGTCCTTCAAAAGGGACGTAAAGCCGGAGGTCTCGAGCCTGTGCGTTGTCAGGTACTCGTTAAAGTTCCCTTATGCTAAATGAAACTGGGTATAGGCGAAATTTAGGACCCTCATTGTAGATTCATTATAATACTATACTGTTTCTGCCTTGTAGTTTAAAGTGTGTGGAGGTTTGGTTTAACAGTGAGAGCACGTGTTGTTCCTAGTTTTCACTAGACTATAAGAGTCAGTGAAAATATGTATGCTTGCTTGAAAAAGCATGAGAGGAACCATGGAAATTCACGGCTCTTCTGTCTAGATTAGATGAAATATACCTACACTTGAAATTAAAAGGAGTAGAACACTATCTTAAGGAGCTGGAAAAAGGGCCCAACAACGTGGCCTACTTGCCTGGTAGTTAATACCACTCCCCCCATATTACTACTACTACTACTGCTTTAGGTCAGTAGATAGTAAGGTTAGCCCCATAGTAAGGTTTCAGAGAGCAGTATTTGCTAAGTAATATAGTACAGGTATTTCAACTCAGCTTCCTAGAGGTATACGTGACGTAGATGCATTCAGGTTCTTGCATCCAGTCTCTGATTCTAATAAAAGAAAAAAAATGTACCTCGTGTAGAAAATAAGTTATCAAATCATGATAAATAATTCGTCACATCACATCTAGTGGAATATCGGTGGATGTCAAATGATCTTAAACGATCTGCTTGCTATGATGCAATAAGTTGACTTGGGTTATCCAAGTCAAGGGTGTGTGCAAGTGCAAGTTGAGCTTTCAACTTGTCACAAAATATTTCGCAAGTATTTGCTACATAGTGAAACAAGTGGTTCTCATCTCTCCTACCTGTGTCATATTCTATTATTCTTTCATTATAAATTATAATTTAAGGGTGACTTGAGCAGTTTAACTTACCTTGTCCGTTTTGTCTTGTGAAGAATAAGTTCTAGTACACATGACCAAAATCTATTGTAATCAAATAAGTTAAATCCTAACAACAACTTAGGAAGAAGCTCGACTCAGGTATACTTTGTTAAACCTCATTATTTATTAGCTTACCTTGCTGAATATCAAATTTAGGATCAGATGGGACAAGACCAACGTCTTTCTCTAAGGCAGCATAAGCGTAAAGGATATGCGTACAGAGGTAGGGATGGATGTCTTCTGGCGTGAATTTGGAATCCCCAGTTCTAAAAACAATCAATTACTGAAGCAAATTATTTTGGTTTTCAAACGTGAAACAATCACTTTGGTTTACATGAAATATTATGGTATTCATTTCAAGATGACTAGAAATAAAACACCTAATATTTGTCGTTAAACATACAATATGTAACATTTTTTGTTTCAGATACATTAAACGCTTCAATTAATTAAACTTAATTAATTTAATTAAACTAATCAAGCTTAAACCATATAAAATATAAACCGGCGAATATTTATAATCCCAATAATACACATGTTTTGATCAGAACGTATTGACAAGTAGTGAATAAATAGCTGACTAACTTGCTCTGTTATAGGTTATACATAGGCTATACAATTGAGTCATTTAATCAAGCCTTACTTATATGGCTTTATCAGTTTATCTTATATAGTAATGTTATTACAGGAGGTATGTACTATATATATATATATATATATATATATATATATATATATATATATATATATATATATACATAGGCTATACAATTGAGTCATCTAATCAAGCCTTACTTATATGGCTTTATCAGTTTACCTTATATAGTAATGTTATTACAGGAGGTATGTACTATGTACCTTTATGTATATATATAAATATATATATATATATATATATATATATATATATATATATATATATATATAAAATCTCTAACCATATAACTCACCTATACGCTGAGTTTTGGGCATAGTAGCAAACAATTCGCTTATCCATTTGGTTTGGTGCTTTCCTTTTAACTTTAGCATTCAGACCCCCTAAAACATTATAATTACATTTAATAATTGTGGCATATGCCATAACTTGCCGGCAGGTAATGATCGTTAGGTTGACATAAATAGCACGACTCGTCTATGTAGGTTCATGCGTGGGTTTATTTTGCAGCCTGGACCCTTGACGGGCCTCTCAGATATCATATGCCATTTGAAAGTTATGGGAACTTATTTGAGAGTATTTTGCTACCCCCTAAGGCTTTGAAATCTTGCAGGCTTTAGTCTACGTATATATGGTAGGCTCTTCTTATAGAGTCAAATAAAATTCATTTTAATGTACCTGTTTATTTTAGATTTGTCAATATTGCTATTGTACAATATATCATAATTGCTATTAAAGCTATAGTATTATAATTATATTTTAAAATACAGAGCAGTTATATTACGAATTGTCTAATAGTATTATGAATTCTTGCTACAATCTAAAGTAATACTTACAAGACACAGGGGTGTGGTCCAAATACAAGAGAAGTAACACTGCCAAGTACTTCTTCATCTACAAAAGTCGATAGAACATCAAACAGATATTATAAGAAATATATTATAAATTTCGTCTTATATTGTAACTAATAATGAGTTGCATCAACAACTCACGTCAGAAGAATACGTTAAATAAAAATGTTTAATAATAGACTTGCTTCGCTTGCTAGATAGAGTAAATTGGGAAACATTCAGACGTTAGTATTCTGAAGCAGTGGCGTAGCCGGGGCTGAGGGGGCTTCAGCTCCCCCGAAATTTTTACATAACCTAAACCCGCAAAAAAGTTGTGAAAAAATAAAACTATATATATATATATATATATATATATGTATAGAGTAATATGCATCATGTGGGACCATCTCAGTGGTCCGAAATGATGAGTATATATTTTCGTTCAAATAGTTGGTTGTTACGGATGCATCATCTCGGACCGGCACGAAAACCTCATCTGGCTCCAAATGATGAGTTTTGGCTCGAAATGATGACATGGATAACACATTACCCAAAAACCTACAAAGCACTTTTATGAGCTTCAAAATGGGTTTTATCATGTTGTCAGGGTATGTAAATGCGTGTCGATCATTCGGTGCAACAAAAAAAAATCAGGCTGAGATGCAAAAGATAATTGCATCTTATTACAAAATTAAGCATAAGAGTTTGTTAATTTTAACATAATACATACTCTGTAAATCATAAAATAAGACAAGGCTCCGATTATTTTCCCTAAAGAACTACATTTATATAAAAAAAAAAATAATTAGTAAGAGTCTAACAGCATTTAAGTTTGACATTTACGTTAGAACATATAGTTCTCTATTTTTTATGTGATCCCTACATTGTGAATTATAAAATGATCTAAGAATATAATTATATATTTAATTAAAAAGCCATTAATACTTAGTTTTTTTAAAAACGTATCCATACAGTATTAGTCTGACGAGATGCATAAACTGGCGTGAGATGATGAGTAAGGTCCGAAATGATGAATTTTTACCGGAACTGTCCATGAGATGATGCATTTACGACAACCCGTTTCAAAACTTGATTTTTATAGTTTCCTATTTTTTCAGTATTACTTACTCTGTGTATTTAAAAAAAAATATGAGTATTACATCAATTATCACCGGAAATTGAACTAAATAGGCATAAATACTTAGTTTTAAAAAATAAACGTATTTAATGAGTATTGGTCTGACAAGATGCATAAACTGGCGTGAGATGATGAGTAAGGTCCGAAATGATAATTTTTACCGGAACTGTCCATGAGATGATGCATTTACGACAACCGTTTCAAAACTTGATTTTTATAGTTTCCTATTTTTTCAGTATTACTTACTCTGTGTATTTTAAAAAAATATGAGTATTACATCAATTATCACCGGAAATTGAACTAAATAGGCATAAATACTTAGTTTTAAAAAAAATAAACGTATTTAATGAGTATTGGTCTGACAAGATGCATAAACTGGCGTGAGATGATGAGTAAGGTCCGAAATGATGAATTTTTACGGAACTGTCCATGAGATGATGCATTTACGACAACCCGTTTCAAAACTTGATTTTTATAGTTTCCTATTTTTTCAGTATTACTTACTCTGTGTATTTTAAAAAAATATGAGTATTACATCAATTATCACCGGAAATTGAACTAAATAGGCATAAATACTTAGTTTTAAAAAATAAACGTATTTAATGAGTATTGGTCTGACAAGATGCATAAACTGGCGTGAGATGATGAGTAAGGTCCGAAATGATGAATTTTTACCGGAACTGTCCATGAGATGATGCATTTACGACAACCCATTTCAAAACTTGATTTTTATAGTTTCCTATTTTTTCAGTATTACTTACTCTGTGTATTTAAAAAAATATAAGTATTACATCAATTATCACCGGAAATTGAACTAAATAGGCATAAATACTTAGTTTTAAAAAATAAACGTATTTTATGAGTATTGGTCTGACAAGATGCATAAACTGGCGTGAGATGATGAGTAAGGTCCGAAATGATTTTTACCGGAACTGTCCATGAGTTGATGCATTTACGACAACCCATTTCAAAACTTGATTTTTATAGTTTCCTATTTTTTTTCAGTATTAATTACTCTGTGTATTTTTAAAAAATAAAAGTATTACATCAATTATCACCGGAAATTGAACTAAATAGGCATAAATACTTAGTTTTTAAAAATAAACGTATTTTATGAGTATTGGTCTGACAAGATGCATAAACTGGCGTGAGATGATGAGTAAGGTCCGAAATGATGAATTTTTACCGGAACCTGTCCATGAGATGATGCATTTACGACAACCATTTCAAAACTTGATTTTTATAGTTTCCTATTTTTTCAGTATTACTTACTCTGTGTATTTTAAAAAATATGAGTATTTCATCAATTATCACCGGAAATTGAACTAAATAGGCATATATACTTAGTTTTAAAAAAATAAACGTATTTAATGAGTATTGGTCTGACAAGATGCATAAACTGGCGTGAGATGATGAGTAAGGTCCGAAATGATGAATTTTTACCGGAACTGTCCATGAGATGATGCATTTACGACAACCCATTTCAAAACTTGATTTTTATAGTTTCCTATTTTTTCAGTATTACTTACTCTGTGTATTTTAAAAAAATATAAGTATTACATCAATTATCACCGGAAATTGAACTAAATAGGCATAAATACTTAGTTTTAAAAAATAAACGTATTTAATGAGTATTGGTCTGACAAGATGCATAAACTGGCGTGAGATGATGAGTAAGGTCCGAAATGATGTATTTTTACCGGAACTGTCCATGAGATGATGCATTTACGACAACCTTTCAAAACTTGATTTTTTATAGTTTCCTATTTTTTCAGTATTACTTACTCTGTGTATTTTAAAAAAAATATAGTATTACATCAATTATCACCGGAAATTAAACTAAATAGGCATAAATACTTAGTTTTAAAAATAAACGTATTTTATGAGTATTGGTCTGACAAGATGCATAAACTGGCGTGAGATGATGAGTAAGGTCCGAAATGATGAATTTTTACCGGAACTGTCCATGAGATGATGCATTTACGACAACCCGTTTCAAAACTTGATTTTTATAGTTTCCTATTTTTTCAGTATTACTTACTCTGTGTATTTTAAAAAATATGAGTATTACATCAATTATCACCGGAAATTGAACTAAATAGGCATAAATACTTAGTTTTAAAAAATAAACGTATTTAATGAGTATTGGTCTGACAAGATGCATAAACTGGCGTGAGATGATGAGTAAGGTCCGAAATGATGAATTTTTACTGGAACTGTCCATGAGTTGATGCATTTACGACAACCCATTTCAAAACTTGATTTTTATAGTTTCCTAATTTTTCAGTATTATTTACTCTGTGTATTTTAAAAAAATATAAGTATTACATCAATTATCACCGGAAATTGAATTAAATAGGCATAAATACATAGTTTTAAAAAATAAACGTATTTTATGAGTATTGGTCTGACAAGATGCATAAACTGGCGTGAGATGATGAGTAAGGTCCGAAATGATGAATTTTTACCGGAACTGTCCATGAGATGATGCATTTACGACAACCATTTCAAAACTTGATTTTTATAGTTTCCTATTTTTTCAGTATTACTTACTCTGTGTATTTTAAAAAAATATGAGTATTACATCAATTATCACCGGAAATTGAACTAAATAGGCATAAATACTTAGTTTTAAAAAATAAACGTATTTAATGAGTATTGGTCTGACAAGATGCATAAACTGGCGTGAGATGATGAGTAAGGTCCGAAATGATGAATTTTTACCGGAACTGTCCATGAGATGATGCATTTACGACAAACCATTTCAAAACTTGATTTTTATAGTTTCCTATTTTTTTCAGTATTACTTACTCTGTGTATTTTTTAAAAAAATGTAAGTATTACATCAATTATCACTGGAAATTGAACTAAATAGGCATAAATACTTAGTTTTAAAAAATAAACGTATTAATGAGTATTGGTCTGACAAGATGCATAAACTGGCGTGAGATGATGAGTAAGGTCCGAAATGATGAATTTTTACCGGAACTGTCCATGAGATGATGCATTTACGACAACCCATTTCAAAACTTGATTTTTATAGTTTCCTATTTTTTCAGTATTACTTACTCTGTGTATTTTAAAAAAATATAGTATTACATCAATTATCACCGGAAATTGAACAAATAGGCATAAATACTTAGTTTTAAAAAAATAAACGTATTTAATGAGTATTGGTCTGACAAGATGCATAAACTGGCGTGAGATGATGAGTAAGGTCCGAAATGATGAATTTTTACCGGAACTGTCCATGAGATGATGCATTTACGACAACCCGTTTCAAAACTTGATTTTTATAGTTTCCTATTTTTTCAGTATTACTTACTCTGTGTATTTAAAAAAAAAATATGAGTATTACATCAATTATCACCGGAAATTGAACTAAATAGGCATAAATACTTAGTTTTAAAAAATAAACGTATTTTATGAGTATTGGTCTGACAAGATGCATAAACTGGCGTGAGATGATGAGTAAGGTCCGAAATGATGAATTTTTACCGGAACTGTCCATGAGTTGATGCATTTACGACAACCCATTTCAAAACTTGATTTTTATAGTTTCCTATTTTTTCAGTATTAATTACTCTGTGTATTTTTAAAAAATATAAGTATTACATCAATTATCACCGGAAATTGAACTAAATAGGCATAAATACTTAGTTTTAAAAATAAACGTATTTTATGAGTATTGGTCTGACAAGATGCATAAACTGGCGTGAGATGATGAGTAAGGTCCGAAATGATGAATTTTTACCGGAACTGTCCATGAGATGATGCATTTACGACAACCCATTTCAAAACTTGATTTTTATAGTTTCCTATTTTTTCAGTATTACTTACTCTGTGTATTTTAAAAAATATAAGTATTACATCAATTATCACCGGAAATTAAACTAAATAGGCATAAATACTTAGTTTTAAAAAAAAAAATTTAATGAGTATTGGTCTGACAAGATGCATAAACTGGCGTGAGATGATGAGTAAGGTCCGAAATGATGTATTTTTACCGGAACTGTCCATGAGATGATGCATTTACGACAACCCATTTCAAAACTTGATTTTTATAGTTTCCTATTTTTTCAGTATTACTTACTCTGTGTATTTTAAAAAATATAAGTATTACATCAATTATCACCGGAAATTGAACTAAATAGGCATAAATACTTATTTTAAAAAATAAACGTATTTAATGAGTATTGGTCTGACAAGATGCATAAACTGGCGTGAGATGATGAGTAAGGTCCGAAATGATGAATTTTTACCGGAACTGTCCATGAGATGATGCATTTACGACAACCCGTTTCAAAACTTGATTTTATAGTTTCCTATTTTTTCAGTATTACTTACTCTGTGTATTTTAAAAAAATATAGTATTACATCAATTATCACCGGAAATTGAACTAAATAGGCATAAATACTTAGTTTTAAAAAATAAACGTATTTTATGAGTATTGGTCTGACAAGATGCATAAACTGGCGTGAGATGATGAGTAAGGTCCGAAATGATGAATTTTTACCGGAACTGTCCATGAGATGATGCATTTACAACAACCCGTTTTAAAACTTGATTCTTATAATTTCCTATTTTTTAGGTATTACTCACTCTTTAGTATAAACATATTAGTTAGTATTACTTAGCTTTCATATAAGTCACTTGTATATGTAGTACATTACATTATAATTAATACATAGTATTAGTGATACTAGCATTAGTATTTGGTTCATAGAATAACACAGAAAGACATTTATACATATATATAGGTTACATATATAGGTTACATACATATAGGTTATGCATGGCTTATTTAAAATGGCAACCATTACACCGTCAAAAATATCAAAAACTACAAAAAATGGTTTTCCCACCCCTTCTAACCAATAAGGAGCAGCCCTACAAACATAAAAATAATCTCAATAAGGCCCTATTGAAATTGTTCGGATAAAAAGTTTCAAAAGTTAATTTTAGCAATTTCTAAATTGCACATACCCGCACGCACAAAAAATAAATATTTTTTTTTTTTTAAATCATGTGGGGTATTAAATTGTAGGTATTAATGGGTGGAACACAAATATGCATTGCTTTTTCAAAATTAAATTTTTCTAGTAACAAGCAAGCGCTCAATGTTTTTAATGTGTTTTTTTTATATACTATATAAGAAGATACTAATAAGCTAACACAAAAAGGCGTGCGAAGCGAGCCCTTGAATATTATGTTATGTTATAAATTTTTCTATAAAATTAGGTATCGACAAACAAACGCATATATGCGAGCGAAGCGAGCCCTAGAATATTATGTAGAAGTTTAATTCTATAGTTTAAAATTGGCCAGTATCAAACAAGCACATAAAGGCGAGCCCTAGAATATTATGTTATGTTTTTACTCTATGCTTTGAAATTAGGTACTGATAAACATATACAGAACACATAAAAACATATATAGCGTTTTATTTTTTTTTTGTTATATACTCTTAAGAAGGTACTGATAAGCGAAGCGAGGCCTTGAATATTATGCTATGTTTTAAAATTTTCTCTAAAATTAGGTATCGTCAATCAAACGCATATATGCGAGCGAAGCGAGCCCTAGTTAATTATGTACGTTTGAATTTATAGTTTAAATTTGGCTAGTAACAAGCAAGCACATAAAGGCAAGCGAAGCGAGCCCTTAAATATCATGTCATGTTTTTTCTGATTGTAATGAAATTAGGTACTATTATAATTACTTTTTCTAAATAAATCAGTTATTGACAAACAAACAAATGAAGGCAAGCGAAGAGAGCACTTATATATTATGTTTTCTTTTTAGTATATGCTTTAAATTAGGTACTGATTATTAAAGGCGAGCGAAGCAAGCTTTGGAATATTATGTTATATTTTATTTATTTTTACTAAATATAAGTATCGACAAACAAAAAATATAGGCGATCGAAGCGAACCAAAGAATATTAAGTAAAAGTATGACTCTATAGTATTAATACATGGTATTTATGAAAATATCTGAGAAACCCTTATAATTCTTGCAAAGCAAGCACTGCGACGGATTTTTTATGTATCAAATCGTTGCCTTTTTTATTGCGAGTAAATGCATATATTACTCGTTTGGTCGGAATAGTGAGACACCCAGTCAGTTTCGCTGTCTGCCCGCAGTTGCCGGTCCTTATCAAGGTCCTGGCTTCTCGGGTCACCTGCCTGCTGGTCCAGGGTTCCAGTATGGTCCCGGCTCCAGCGCAGGTGCCGTCCCTATACACTCTCGGGGGTACATGGGGGCGGTTTTGCAGCCCCAGTATTTGCTGGCCTTCAGCGGTTATGGCCAACACTTTCATGGTGGCCATCCGCAGTTGGTAGCTGGCAACTCAGGTGGCTTGTCCCAACATTATTAAGAGCCGACATAACCTGTCTTTTGTTTTCAAACTTCAGTCTGAGAGCGGTCAACCTGATCTGTATGGGTACTGGTCGGGTCCTGGGGTGCTGAGGCACCTTCGAGGCTTGAGGCCATACCTCTGCGGAGGGTTATGTAGATTATGGACCCAGTCCACATCCTTCCCTGCAGAGTCCATGGCTACATGGTATGCAGGGCTTAGCCTATGCTGGTGGAGCTGGTGTCTTTAAAGTGGTGGCGTGCGGGCAAGGTATAGAGTTATTCTGTACCCAGTCAGCAGGCCATTTGTGTTGAGGCTAAGGCGGCCCGGAGTGAGCCCCAGCAGGGCTCTGAGGAGAAGGCTAAACCTCTAAACAAGGAGGGCAAGGAGGTTAAGAAACTTGCCACCGGTTGAGTCAGGTACGAGTGGAAGGTACTAGCCCGAAAGTTCTTGGAGGCAAGACTGACAAAAGGAGGTCTGGTACCAAGGTACAGAAGGCTATACCCCCTCTTGAGAGTAAGGAGCTAAGTACTCCTAGCAGGAGCAAGAGGTTCCGCTCATAGGACAACACCCCTACCCCTCCGCAAGTCAATAAAAAACTGGGAGGAGAATGAGGGTGAAGTAATCCCATCTGGCAATCAGGGTGGTACTTTGCCTAACCAGGAAGCCAGCCCCCTTCTAAGTCTGACAGACGTGCCACCGGAAGGAGATTCCGATTCATTATCTAGTGATGAATCTGTGGTTTCTCAGGAAGCTGGCATTGAGAGGTGGCTTAAGAAGGTGTGCAAGGTTTATCTTGCTAGGCAGGGCAAGAGTAAGCCATTCACAGAGGTTGAAGGTTTACAGTTTTGCCGGGCTATGTCGAATGCCTGCCTTTGAGCAATGCCCTACCTCTCTTGAGTGCCAGGGTAAAGGGTAGTACGCGGCATTCTAAAGGTTTCTGGAGACAGCGATCAGTCGATCGCTTGGCTACGGTCTAATCTCAAAAACATCAGACCCTGGAAGGGGGCGGTACTTGAAGAGGTTATCGCACTACCTTCGTTATCGAAGATAGTGTTTATGTTACTCTTCTTGATGATGAAAATCCTACAAATTTTGATATCCAGTAGAGTTTAAGAAAAACCAATCTTGGTGTTTGTACTGTGACATATATATATATTATTTTTATCCATATTTAATATTACTATTTCTTTATAATGTTTACATATTTATTTCTATCTGGTTTTAATAGTTCAGTTTGATGTAAGAATCCTTTCAATTGACCTTTATCTCTTAAATATTTTCTTTTTGTAAACATTACCTTTACTTTTTTCCTTACACTTACCCTCCTTTTATAATCCATATTTACACACACATACAAACACCGACACACTCACACTCCCACATAGCTTTATATACTCATATCTATCCACTTTTCTATTATATGTACATCGTTATTATCTATTTTACTTTTATTTTGTTTTATGGTAAATTGAGTTCTAGTGCAGCATTTTGTCAATTGTTTGGCCCTTCTTAGTTTATCCTGATATTTTGTACTCCTCTTTCTTGATTATTTTAATAAGTTTTGTTAGGTAACTGTCCTTTTCCTTTCTGATTTTCCTTCTATCTTAACCTCTGTTTACATGATAATGGTAACTGGGAAATAGCAAGATTGAAGAGTGGAGAGTTTAGTTTAGGTCAGGGCACCATTGCAACAGATTGAGTGCGTTTTACTATTAATTCTGTTACGCGTGTGCGGATCGCTTCGGGCCCCGACTTTTAACTCAAGTTTAGAAATAGTGAAGTGTGATAGTGAACTTGGTTTACTCTGAATTTTGGCAGAACTTCAGGACCGATTGCACTACTTAGTGGATGGACAGCTAAGCCTTTTTAAAATTATATTCATTTATAATTGTTTTTCAGCTCAGGGATTTCCCCAAGTCAAGTGGGCTACTTTATGAGGGATTTTACCCCCCTTCCACACCCCTTAGTTTTAGAATATAGACTTAACATTAGCCTTAAGTTAGATTTAAGAACCTGGTGCCCTGTTAGATTTAGATATTAGTTTTAGTTCACAAGATCTTCTTGTAAGTGGCTGATCAAACTTGGGGTTGTTTTGGCTGTTATTTCAGTTCCTGATTTTTTAAGTTAAATAAAGAAACGAGCCTTTCTTGATATTGGGCTCAAGTACGGTGTCGTGCAGCAGTGGTTCAAACTTACAATTTCGTGACGATTTTTGATTATGTTATGGTGAATCGACGTGGGACTAATTTATTTCTTCCAGATAGACCGGTCAATCCTTTTCCTTTTTCCTTCCTGTTCTAAGAAACTTTTCTTTTGGTTGTTTTAATTAAGAGGACTCTAAATTCTTATTTATACATGTTTATATGAAGTAACTTAAATTTATTTGTTATCATTATAATTTTAGTTTTGATTTACTATCTTCAACGAGACTTGTTTATTAGATTCCTTTTTAATTTTGAATATTATTTTCTTCTTGGATGTATAGAAAGTGGAGTACCCACTCCCCACCCTGTCTAGCTGGTTATCAAAATCCCTTGAGTAGTTCAAGGGGCCCGTCCACCTTAAGACGTAACAGAACTAAGGAATGGAGAGTACTAAGTAGCGCAAGGATATCGAAACCTAAAGGCCTGCACCTGGTGGATAAGATTGGCTCGGGTTCCCTGGCCCCAGTTAGAAAGAGAGGCTTTTCTCTAATCTATCAGGGGTCTAGGATCAGTGTCTTTATTAATAAAGAGGCACGATCAGAGAAAGCTGATGGGAAGGGTGGGCCTAAAAACCCCCTAAGCAGCCAGCGGAATCTGGGCCAAGCAAGAAACGGAAACGCAGGAAGCCTGGTAAGGGCTCTAATAAGAGCAAGTCTGCCAAGACTCCTAGTGCGGATGGCAAGCCGTCTGGTAGTAATTTGACAGATAAAGCTAATAATTTGGAAAGACCTCTGAGTAGTCTTTGGGTTCTCCAGGCTAATCTGCAACATAGTTCAGCAGCCACCTCTGCCTTTTGTAAGCAGATCGCAGACCTAGATATCAGTATTGGCATGACGCAGGAGCCTTATTTCTATAAGGCTCAAGTCAGAGGACATAGTGCTCCTCGTGGTACTCTATTCTACTGTCAAACGGTCAAAGCCCGAGAACTTGTTTTTTTATTAAAAATATAAGAGCCTCACTAATTTCTGTCTCAGAGATCTGGTTGCAGTGAAAGTTATCGGGAGTCAGCTGGGTGAGGGACGACGAGACCTAGTCTTATGTTCACTGTACTTACACTATGACTCTCCGACTTCCCCCTTCAGATGTATTAGTGGACTTAGTTCGCTATTGTAATGAAACTGGGGTTTCTCTACTGGTTGGTTGTGATGCTAACTAGCATAATATGGTGTGGGGCAGTTTCGACACTAATCACAGGGGTATTGCTATGCTAGAGTTTTTACCCAGCATAGAGCTATACTTGCTTAACCGGGGAGCAATTCCAACTTACTTCACGGTTAGACGGAAAGAGGTCATAGTTATCTCATTTTATTTATTTTATTTAATTATAAATACAGTATTACATAAATATAAAATACATGTATAATCAGAGATTTTGCACCCAAGATATCTTATCAAGAGTGAAGGATTGGAGAGTGTTGCAGAAAGAATATCTTTCTGATCACCGACATATCCTTATCACCTTTGGAGCTAACGCATCTAAAGTGTCTCAGTACAGGAACTCTAGGTTCACTTATTGGGATCAGTATCGTGATGTATTAAAATCTGAATTGGATAAGTTAGGTCAATGTCCAAAAGGCCTTAGAGAGACGGAGGACTATGTCCAGAGTCTTACTCAGGCAATTACTACATGTACTAAATACTTGTCCTGCTTTGACTTACCCTTAGGTGGCAGACATTTGGTCTTGCCTACGCGCCTGTACAGGAACTTAATAAATTACCCTCAACAAGTTGATAACTTTCTGTGAATCAATACACTTGTTCTGGAGTAAAGGAATTAGGAGAGAATCTTTAAACTAGTAAACAGTAAACTTTATGGTTGAACTATAACTATAAAGTTATAGTTCAACCATAAAGTTATAGTATAGTAACCAAGTATGAAGTAAGAAAACGTGTGTCCGGATAGTCGCTACCGCTAATCAGGGCAAAGAAACCGATTTGTTATGACATTTTAAACATACCTTATAACCCCTAATAAATATTATTTTCTTACTAGGATTAAATTTAAAATTTAAATTCTAAAAAAAGGTTTCACAATTTCCAGCTTCTTAGAAGTCACCAGAAAAGACTTGAAAACTTCATATCACTATTCTTCAGAAAATGTATCAATATCCACTTCGGAAAATGTAATAAAATATTAATTATGGTAAATAAAAAGTATTTATATTACGCCTGATTATGCTCCTTTTTAGACCCTAACTGATTACATAAATTTATTTTTATTATTAACTATGCATTCGTTTACAGTAAAATCTTGTGATAATTGATTAAATTCTCGTCTTATTTTATGTTGCACAGTGTAAGGTATACGTAAACAAAGGAAATTCGCTAAAAATCGAGTATGAGATACCTTAGAACTTTTCCTCATTACATCAGATACGCTACGCACATCCTCCCTGCTTCGGACTTACTTCGCTCGTCTTCAAATAGTAAATAGATCTGTTTCATTCCCAGCGGCCACCCATAAAGGCGTTGACCACGCTCAGTGATAATTTTTATGATCCTACAAAAGTCAAGGATGTACTTGCCGTATTGAAACTAATGCTTTTAATTTTTAATGATGAAAATTAAACTAATGCTAATACTGAGATGTTACTTATGACATGTTAGTCTTATACATGGCTACATGGTTGCCAAATCTCAATCCCATCGTAGAAGTCAAGTTCTTAAACTTGTAAATACTTCATTTTACAGCCAGTTCCGGTTAAAATTCTTTATTTAAGACCCTATTTATTTGTTTACACGAAATTATTATTTTCCTCAGAATATAGTTGATTGAATACAATTAATATAATAATTAAACATAAATCCGTTTTTAGTAAAATATCCGATGAATATCAATAGGATTATAGTCTTATTTTCTATACCTACTCTGTGTTGAAATTACACCTTAACAAATCTTAAGGTAATAAACTGCGTAGGCTTCCGCGGTTGTTGTCATGAAGATTTAGGTCTTCCGATAGTGACCGCGTCAATGTAGATGAAGAATCCGACGTTTCGCTTCCACTGTGGGAGGCATCTTCAGGGATGTAGGACATCATGGATAGAAACGCAATGCTCTGTGGTCTCGCTGCGCTCGACCTCCAAACAGTTCAGTTTTGTAGAGCATTGCGTTTCTATCCATGCTGTCCTACATCCCTGAAGATGCCTCCCACAGTGGAAGCGAAACGTCGGATTCTTCATCTACATTGACGCAGTCACTACCGGAAGACCTAAATCTTCAAATCTTAAGGTGGCATTACTATGGTCTCGCTGCGCTCGACCTCAAAATAGTGTGTTTATATTATTAATGTATGTATGAACGAGAGTTCTTGATACAATCCTAATGGAACTATAATAGTAATCTGGTATAGTTCTTTATGAGTATATCAGCTTTACATTTACCAATATATCAAATCATTTGAAAATTTAAATTTTACACGCTAAAACATGATTTTGGCAGATGTAAACACACTTTGTTATATATTTTAATAGTCTCACTAAAATTAATATATCTTTACCAATATGCAAAAACTTTAAGGTAATTGAATTAAACTATGTTTTATGTGGAGTTTCCCCTTTCCTTTTATTTATATTTGTCAATTTAGTGACAGTCTTGTTTGAGATGTCGTCTATGTTTTTGTGTAATTTTCAAGAATATATTAGCTGTGTTACGTAAGTTGTTTTATCTAGTCAATATAAGTCAGAATTAGAAGTTTTCGGCTGATAAGCGCCGGAACGGAACAATTGGCGACCGTTGGAATAATATTGGACCGTATTTTAGGAAAAAAATTTCGATAAATCTTTGTTTACCGTTTTTGACGTGATTCGTAAAAGTTTAGAGGTATGGAGCAAGAAACTAAGCTTATGGATGTTATTAGGAAGTCGTTTACTAGGCTTTACGATAGAATAGGGTCCGAGTTAAATGAAAAACCCTTAGATTTAGATAAGGTGATTGCTTCGTACACGCATCTAGAAAAAATCGGTAGAGATCTATCTGTCAAAGATGATATTGTTTTTAATTTTATGCTAGAATCTGACATGAGCGTAGACGAATTGGACTCAGAAAGAAATTTGTCAGATGAATTTCAGGGTAAATATTATAAGATTATGGCTAAGGTACAAAGATTGCAAGACGAGCATAGGTCTAACAGTTAGGCTAGTTGTGTTTCTGTAGGTACCAATGCCAATAAAAAGAGTACTTATAAGTTACCTAAACTGTCATGGAATCAGTATGATGGTAAAATAATAGACTGGTTATCATTTTGGGGACAGTTTAAGAAGGTTCATGAAGACAAGGTTATGGACGAAGATTTAAAATTTCAATACCTTATTCAATCTACTAAACCAGGCTCTCATGCAAGGGAACTGGTTGAGAGTTACCCACCTATAGGGGCAAATTATATGAAAGCGATTTCTAGTTTAAAAAGTAGGTTCGGTAGGGAGGATGTTTAGTTGAAGTATATGTTAGAGAGTTGCTTAAGATTATTTTAGGAAATGCTCTAAATTCAAGTAACGTTATACTTTCTCCACTATATGATAAACTAGAAACTTATCTTAGAGCTTTGGAGACGTTAGGGGTAACAAATGATAAGTGTTCAGCAATGCTGTACCCACTAGTAGAATCCGCTCTCCCACAAGAACAACTTAAAGCATGGCAACGGAGTTCTTACTTTTCTCAGGGGCAATGTGAGGATTACGTCATAGGAACATCATCAGTAGAAGAAGATTCTGAAGAAACTCAGAGTGGTGGGGGTACTGGATCCGGGAAGTCTAACCAAGGTGAGGCTAAGAATAGAGTTACGCAACTTATGAAGTTTTTAAAACGCGAAGTTGAGGGTCAGGAAAGAATTGACTTAGCTATGGGGTTTTGGGTTGACATTAGAAGATACTAGCTCTTCTAAGCATAAACCTAAATCTAATGCATCCAAGATTCGTGAGGCTCAGCCAATAATTAGTACTGGTTCAGCTCTGATAGTAACTGACACTAGTGGTAAACACGAGAAGAAAGGAAAACAGAATAGAAAATGTGTATTTTGTGAGGGTGAGCATTATACCAACAAATGTCCAGATGCTTTGCGTTTTAGTCTAGCTGATAGGAAAGAAAAGTTGAAGTCAAGTGGTCACTGTTTTCGATGCTTAAGACCTGGTTGTCTATCCTATAGATGTACGGCAAGAATATTATTCTCAGTGTAAGAGAAGGCACTCAGAGCTGGTTTGTGTCAAGGTGATACGAAAGCTAAAGAATATACTTTTTGACTACACTCGGGTGAGGACTCAGATTTTAACTCGGGTGTCCAAGGTAACAGGGAGTTTTGCTTACTTACAACTGTTCTAAATGACTCTAGTATTTCAAACTTATGGAAACTGGATGTGTTAGGAGTCGAAGAACCGTCGGCTAGGTTAGAACAGATGAGTCGTAGGGAAGCTACATTGAAGCATTTTGAAGAAACGGTCAGTTTTAACGACAATGGACGCTATGAAGTCAAACTGCCGTGGACAGAAGACCCAAGTATTCTTCCTAGCTACAAAGATAAGGCTTTTAAAAGGCTGCAATCTACAACTCAGAGGCTTATTAATACTGGCAATTATGAAAGCTATGATAGAGTTTTTAAGGAGTGGGTTGCTGAAGAACTAATAGAAGAAGTACCTTTAGTTGAGCAAGATAGTTGCGACGTTCACTACTTAGCTCATAGAGCTGTAAAAGAGAGTAGTGCAACAACAAAAGTACGCCCAGTTTTCGACGCGTCAGCTAAAGAGAAAAATTCACCATCACTGAACAGCTGCTTAGATAAGAGGCCAAATATGGTTGAGAACTGAAGAACTATTCCTGAAATACTGCTGCACTTTAGAATAGGTAAATTTGGGGTCTCTTCGGATATAAGAAAAGCAGTGTGTTTAAGAAGGATAGAGACTACCTTCGTTTTCTCTGGTGGAAGGGTAGTGAAGAAGGTAAAAGACAACTGATAGTGTACAGACATCGACGGGTAGTTTTTTAATATTAGCTGTGTTACGTAAGTTGTTTTATCTAGTCAATATTAGTCAGAATTAGACGTTTTCGGCTGATAAGCGCCGGAACGGAACATTTTATTTAATTTATAAAATTATAACTTAATAAAATAACTTAATATTTAACTTTACTTAATGTTTTAATATATATATATTTATAGTATAATTTTATTAATATTTGTGTATTTATTATTATGTATTATGCATGTATACTATAATATTATACTATAAGAGTTTAAAGGATTATATCAAAGACTATTATGTTCTAAGTACTCCGTGATTATATACACCTATGTGGGTATGTGTGTGTATATGTAGGTATGTGTATGTATATATGCGTATGTATGTATGAATGTAAATACATATAGATAGTAATAAATAAGAAATAATGTATAAGAAATAAAACTTGATGTAAGTCGCTTAGATTCTAAATTATTCACAATGTAAACAAAGACATTTATGTTACGTCAATTTGATTTACAAAATAAACTTTATTTATTTGTTATAATTACATTATTAATTATTCTATGTTTTGTTAATCATAGAAAAAATCAACCCCCCCCCACTACCATGTAGCTTAAAAAACTTAATACAAGTCACTTATAATAAAACAAATGCTACAAAAACATTTCTTGAAGAATTTTGTTGAAAGAATACAAAGTAATAGATATTTTATACATGATTAAATAATAAATAAATAATTAACTTTTTACTGCAAGGAGAATTAAAAATCATTCTTCATGTAAATCATAAGAGAGATTCAAATCTTCTTCCTTCAACTCTAATACATAGTCTACATCTTCTTAACACTGATTGTGTAGCTTTTTCAATTTGTGCTGCAGTTATTGCAGCTCTTGACTCATGAATTTTCAGCATCAGATCTTCTCGACTTTGTGGGGCTTGCCTGTATATTTCATCTTTTATAGTGCCCAAAAATCTTGTGGTGTAAGATCAAGAGATCTCGGAGGCCAGGCTATTGGTCCCTTTCGTCCAATCCAGCGATTGGGATAATTTTCATTCAGCCAGTCTCGAGGCCTAAGCCCATAGTGGGCCGGGCATCCATCCAACTGGAACCACTGATTTAATATTAAATTGAAGGTACTTCCTCTTGAAGATTTCCTAAATGATTATTTAAGAAAAATAAAAACTCATTAAAATTGTGAATAATTTGACATCTAAGCGACTTACATCAAGTTTTTTAAGAATATCTCGGTTCAAGTTAAAAACAAACCATAGATTATGTTATCATTTAAAGGTTTATATTCATTTTTGGGTTTTAACTATGAGTGGACAAATATCGAAGATTTTGACATTTAAAATTTTTTACATTTTTAGTACTAATAAAATTATTTATTTTAAATGCAAATAAATTAAAGATTAATTGTAATGATTGCGACATAAAGTATACCATTTTAAAGGGAATTTAATGTCCTTTAGAATAGTGAAAACCGTATCTCTTTAGCTTTAGTAGTTTTCAAGTTGTAGATCGTTTTAGAGAATTAGACAGTAAAGTATCGAAGAATATCGATTTATCGATGTTTCTAGAGAACTATTAGAATCGACCCTATGCTTACATTTTTGTTCATCCTGGTCCATAGAATCAGGATTTTTATTTTGTCCCATTAAGATTTAAACGCTTAAAAGGTACTTCGATCTTAACTTTTACAAACTGGAAAAAACGATTTATTTTTATATCTGAAAAAATGACAACTCTGGATCTGGATGAACAAATGTGCTTCTTGTGTCTCTTAACCACTCAGGAGCAGACCTAATTTTCCTAAAAAACTCTGTCAGCTTGGCAAGATATTCATGAGGGGTTGATTCTGCCTTTGTAGAATCAACATTGTAGAATATTTTTACACACAAGTTCGCCTGGCAGTTTTAGAGGTTCCCCGTATAAAAGTTCGCTGCTGAATGTCCAGTGGTTTCGCTGAGAGCTGCTCTAAGGCCTAACAGCACAGTCGGCAGTACGTCTACCCAACGATTAGAGGTATGACATCGGATAGCATTTTTGAGAGTTCGATGCCATCTCTCTACTTTCCGTTAGCCTGTGGATGGTATGCTGTCGTGAAGTATTGATTTACGCCTAACATCTTGTTCAGTTGTTTAAATTGGTTGGAAAGGAACTGAGTACCACGGTCGGTCGTAATTCTTTTAGGAACACCAAAACGTGATATCCGCAAACCTTAACAACTGTTGTAGCAGTTATGTCTCTGATAGGCTTGACTTCCGGCCAACAAGTGGTTCAATCGATCATTGTTAGGCAGTACTTGTCCTCTGTTGGGTGGTCACGGGCCAACTATGTCTATGTGAACGTGCTCTAGGCGACCTGAAGGTTCAAAAGCTTGTAACGGAGCTTTACAATGACGGCTTACTTTGTTTGCTTGGCATCCTTTGCATGCTTTGCACCATGATCTGCCGTCTTGTTTATGGAAGGCCAAACAAACTTCGCCCTTAACAGTTGCGACGTTTTTCTTATTCCTGGGTGGCTTAAATTATGAATTTTATCAAATATTTGATGTCGCCACTGCTTAGGAGTATACAGTCTGTTAGCTTCGTCCACGTACACATAGTAATTTTTCTCAGGAGATTTAACCATTCGAAGATTCAGGGAATATCCTTGTTTTTCCAGGATTCGTTTGAGTTCTTCATCCTTACTTAAATCCTTCGATAGTAATCTAAAATCAAGAATATCATGTCGCGCTGATATAGGTTCTATCCGAGATAGATGATCGGCAACAATGCTGTCCTTGCCAGAAATGTGTCAGATGTCCGTAGTAAATTCAGAAATATAACTTAACTGTCGAGCCTGTCGATCAGACATTGGATCAGTTTTCTTTGTAAAAAAATGTTAGAGGACGATGATCCGTGTAGATGGTGATCTCTCGGCCTTCAAGCATATATGCGAAATGCTTCATGGTCATGTACACGGCCAGAAGTTCCCTATCATAGGTGCTGTATCTGATTTGGGTAGGAGATAATTTATGCGATAAAAAACCAAGCGGCTGATTTTCGCTGCCAATGACCTATTCTATGACCCCTCATACGGCTTTATCTGATGCATTACTTCGATTTTTGCGGACGATGATAGGTGAGCAAGAAGCACGGCGTCTTGCAAGCTTTTTTTCGTTGTTTCAAATGCTTGTTCTAATTCTTGGATCCAAGATATTGGTGAAGAAGCCCCGCTTCCTTTGATACCCTGAAGCTGATCTGTAAGAGGAGCTTGTATTGCAGCCGCAGCTGGTATGAATCGTCTATAAAAATTCCACATTTCTAGGTAGGAGCGAAGTTGCTTGACTATAGTAGGTTTTTTAAAGTTCTGAATGGTTTGTGATTTATCAGGAATTGGCCTGACACCGTAGGAAGAAATTTCATGCCCAAGGAAGGAAATATTTTCGACTTCAAATAGACTTTTAGGAACGTTGAGAACCAGGCCGTATTCGGATGAACGCTGAAAAAACTAGGTAAAGATGGTTTTTGTGCTAATTTCGATCCTTAGCAGCTACGAACACATCATCAAGATATACAAATACGAACTTGATATTGACGAAAATTTCATTAACAAAGCTTTGAAAAGTTTGCCCAAGTGTTCCTTAGCCCAAATTTCATGCGGGGGAACTCAAAATGCCCGAAGGGTGTGGTGATTGCGGTCTCATCGATGTCTTCAGGTGCCACCGGTATTTGATGATAGGCCCTAACTAAATTGATCTTTGAATAGATATGCGTACCTTCCAGCATGTGCCCAAAATCCTGGATATGCGGTATAGGGTAGTGGTCTGGAACTGTTATAGCGTTGAGATGACGGAAGTCACCGCATGGTCTCCAGTTACCGTCTTTCTTTGGTACCATATGTAATGCACTAGTCCATGGAGATTTGGAAGATCTGCATATCCCTGCTTCCATCATTACCCTAAACTCTTCTTTTGCTATCTGTAATTTTTCTGGAGTTAGCCTTCGTGGGCAAGTAAAAACTGGTGGGCCGGTGGTTGCTATGTAATGCTTCACCTCACCAGTGAACGGGGAGGGCCAAGTGATATCAGGATACTCACTCAAGAGCTTCGTAAATTCGCACGTTCAAATAACAGTAACGCAACCGCGTGTGCTCGTTTGTTTTACTACTGCAGGTACTTGTAACTGTTTTTCACTGTCGACTAGCCTGCCAATGTATGAATAAGTAGCATATCTCTTAAATCTATTAATATGACACTTCATATATCTGATATATAGGTATTGAAGTATTAAGTTTTTAGGAATGTAGATAAAGAAGAACTTTATTAATTCATTAAATTTATTTTAGTAATAATTATTTATTATTACTTTTATTGTATGTCTCCGTCATGTGTCGTTTTACATGTTTTTTAAGTGTGTCAGTTTTGTTTGTTGGTGTATTTTAAACAGGTCGAGTAGTGTGAAAGGAAAGCGGTTAATAAGCATTTGAAGAGCAAGTTCCTTATGCAACGATTTACAAGTATAAACTAAATTGTTCACACCTGTCAAAGTTATGGCGCAATAATAGTGACGGAACTTCATATTTGAAGCTTTTCCGCTCAAATTTAGCTTTCATTTAAATTTTAATAATAATTTCTTTAAATTTCTATAGTACTTCATACAGTAAACCTAAAAAGTCAAAATTTCCTTCGGGTTTAGTATACTAAATTAAAATCAGTTAACTATAATATGTACTATAGATTGCACACAAAAAATATAATTATACAATAAACGGACAATAAAATCAATTTTCTTAGAAAAATAGAACATAATTTAAAACACAAATTAGTGAAAATAAAGTCTAAACACTAACTTCAGTACCTTTTAAATTTAAATACCTTTAAAAATGTATACTCACACATTAAACTTTTCAAACATTAATACAATTTTATGTACTTAAATAATATCGATAACACTAATATAACTTACCAAAATGTAACTTAACTATTATAACTTACAATAATATATCTGACCATGATTTAACATAACTAATATATTATTACCATAAAATAACTTTACCACTCAAAGAAGTATAATAACTTTAAAACAACCTACACAATACAAGTAAAAATCACCAATTTATAACTATAAAAATCAAGTTTAAAAACGGGTTGTCGTAAATGCATCATCTCATGATGATGAGATACCCAGACAGTTCCGGTAAAAATACATCATTTCGGACCTTACTCATCATCTCACGCCAGTTTATGCATCTTGTCAGACCAACACTCATTAAATACGTTTATTTTTTAAAACTAAGTATTTATGCCTATTTAGTTCAATTTCCGGTGATAACTGATGTAATACTCATATTTTTTTGAAATACACAAAGTAAGTAATACTAAAAAAATTGGAAACTATAAAAATCAAGTTTTGAAACTAGGTGTCGTAAATGCATTATCTCATGGACAGTTCCGGTAAAAATTCATCATTTCGGACCTTACTCATCATCTCACGCCAGTTTATGCATCTTGTCAGACCAATACTCATAAAATACGTTTATTTTTTAAAACTAAGTATTTATGCCTATTTAGTTCAATTTCCGGTGATAATTGATGTAATACTTATATTTTTTTTAAAATACACAGAGTAAGTAATACTGAAAAAATAGGAAACTATAAAAATCAAGTTTTGAAATGGGTTGTCGTAAATGCATCATCTCTTGGACAGTTCCGGTAAAAATTTCAATTTCGGACCTTACTCATCATCTCACGCCAGGTTTATGCATTTTTTTAGATCCCTACTGATTAATTACTCTTAAAATAAATTATATGGTATTTCTATTTAATTAAATCTCTGATGATATTTCTTTGAATTTTGTCTTTTTGTGTTAGTTTTTAATACAGTTTTTTACTTATACTAATTTTTGCCGCATTCTAACGAATC
>JACMZG010001911.1:6256247-6279655 GCA_018340805.1 Microvelia longipes | reverse complement strand
TGTGGAATAAGTGACGTTAACAACAACCCATTCAATGTACTTAATACGACTAAAAAAAATAAAGTACATAAAAATAAAAATGTATGACAAGGAAGAATCCTAAACATTAACGATTTAAGTTAAACAATTCTTAAAGCTAAGGCTTAATTGATTACTAGTAAGCAACCTTAAATAAAAGAAAATTAATATATGTAACATAGCAATAAAGGATAATACAAATAAATTTTTAAGTAAAAGAAACTCTTTTACATTAATAATAATATAATGTTATTTTCTTCTTACCAAGATCAACATAATGTTATCAATAATCAAGGTAATTAAGTAAATAAAACAAAATGCATAAGGCAAATTAGATTATACAACAAAAATATAACATAACATGAGCTAAAGGACTCATAAATAAAAAACTCTTATGGGAAAGCACCATAAATTACACAATAATAAATTGTCGAGAGCCAATAAAGACCTACAAGGAACAAACACTACTGGAGAACGACCAAAATCAATTACAACAGTAAGATTAAGTTCAAGTTAACCAAAGTGAGTCCAAGTTAAATCAAAAGACCAACATGGGAGAACCCAAAATTGGTTTCCTATTGCATATAAATGCAAAAGGAAGGATTTTTTTTTTTTTTTTTTTTTTTGGAATATTCCTACACTTGCACTTACAAAGAAATTAATTTAATTGGTCAAAACCAAGAAAATAACATAGAGTAAGGAAGGAATAAATAACCTCAGTGCGAGAATAACTCACCATACTAAGGCCAAAATGGTCACGTCCACAATGAGTGTGAAAAGAAAACACTCAAGAAGGGGAGGGGCTGATATTTATTTCAGAAGGAAACATATATCAAGCCAATCACAATCAAAAGTAACATACATGAGAATAAACCCAATTCATGGCATAAGGCACATGAAACGTGGGGGGGTCCATAAGAGGACAAGAGGGAAAACCAATCATAGAAATGAGGTTAATAGATCCCTAGATGAAAAATAAAGCATAAAAATACATACATATAAACTACATTAGCTAAATTTATACAAATAATAATAATAGTGTATAACCCACCTCAATTAATATGCATAAAAGAATAGATAATATTAAATAAGAAAGAACAAGGAACATACATAAGTATACATCAAAATTATTATGATTCATGAAGCACCCACAAGGTGAAAAGAAAGGAATCTCAAAATAATTCTTTAATAGGAAGAAAATAAGCGAATAGGAAGGCTCCAAATACAAAAATAATTAAATTGCAATAAATAATATTAATAAATAATAATAAATAACTATCGCGCGATAAAAAAATAAACACTAAATAATGAAATAACCTAAAGAAGGTAACAAAACTTAACCTAAATATCACTTCATGGTTTCAGTGTGCAGGGAGGGGGTCTAGGGAGAGGTTTGAGGGAGGGGAGGGTGGTATTTCTTTAATTTGGAAATGTGAGAGGAATGCTGGCTTCCTGAGGTCACATCTTGAATTAAGGCTGTAACAGGAGTGATAAACTTAATTATAGTATAAGGACCATCAAACAGGAGGGCCAGCTTGTGATTAACTTTATTTGCTTTATTAGATAGAACATGTGTTCTCATGAGCACTAAGTCGCCCACACTAAATGGGTTTTCTACTCTGTTTTTATTGTATTGGTTAGCAATCTTCTGATGAGATTTTTTTAAATTATTAATGGCCTTTTCCCAGACAACATTGCTGTCGGGTTCTGGCTGTCTGTCAAGCAGCTCGGACAGTTGCCATTGCAGATCTAACGGGTCTCTCACAGGGAATCTAAAGGTTAGGTCGTTAGGTGAGGTTTGAATAGCGGAATGATACCCAGAATTAAAAGCTAATTGAAAATGAAAAATAAGGGAATCCCATTTTGAGTGATTTTGATTGTGAAAAATTCTAAAAGCAACTTTTAACTGCTTATTAACCCTCTCCGAATGGTTGGGTTGGGGGTTATAAGGAGATAATAAAATATGATTAATTCCATACTCAAAACACATATTTTGAAATTTATTAGCAATAAAAGCAGGGCCTCTATCAGAGATAATATGAGTGGGGAAGCCCAAAACGGAAAAGAACCTGTTCTGGAGGATTCTAATAGTAGTGTCAGTAGTGCAATTACGGGCAGGAATGAACATAGAGTACTTGCTGAACCCGTCACAAATAACAAGCACATACTGATTCCCCAGACTAGACCGGGCAAGGGACCAATATAATCAACATACACGGCTTCTAGAGGTCTAGTCCAAGTTTTAGAGCTTAAATAACCAAGCTTAGCATTATTAGATTGCTTGCAGGTTTGGCACTGATGACATATTTTAACATAATTTAAAATATCATCTTTCATAGTTTTCCAATAGAATGAAGCCTTAATGGCTTTAGTCATCTTCTCTGCCCCCGGGTGAGCAGCAGAGGGGGAATTGTGATAATAATACAATATTGCCGGGACAATCCTGGTAGGGGTGAGTATGACATAGGCAGAACAAGGGTGGGGCTTATACAGCAGAACATTTTGTTTAATGCAGTAAGGGGGTGAGGTAGCAATTTTAGGGTTATTTTTTATTTTTTGAATACTGGGATCAGAATCCTGATGCTGGGCAATATTTTGAAAGGCTTCTGGACAGAAGATAAGAAAAGAAGCTGGTGAGCTCCTTCGTTAGGACTAGCTGAGACTCTGAAGGAGGCTCAGTAGTTCTGGACAGACAATCAGCAACCTTATTTTCGGTGCTTCTAATATGTTTCACAGTAAACTGGAGGCTCCCTATTTGGGCACTCCATCTAGCTAACTTACTGTTAGTTCTAGACCCCTTGAGTAGGAAGGACAAGGCACTATTGTCAGTTTCGAGAGTGAAGTGGTCATATTCTAAATACATTTTAAATTTTGTTATGCCGAAATAAATTGCCATTGCCTCGAGCTCAAATATGGTTTTTTTTTTTCATGAGCCAATAATGTTCGGACGCATACGCAATAGGGGTCTGTGTCCGGAAAGGTCTTCTTGGCATAACACAGCAGCCAAGGCCAGCGTAGAGGCATCAGTTTGAAGAACAAAAGGCTTACTGAAATCAGGAAGTTGTAAGATGGGGGCTGACATAAGTGCATTTTTGAGTTTTTGAAAGGCATCTTCTTGATCTTTTTGCCATAGGAAAGGAACATTTTTCTTACGCAACTGGTTAATGGGGGCAGATAATTCAGAAAATTTAGGAATATATTTTTGGTAAAAGGCCACCATGCCTATGAAACGGGCTATTTGTTTAACAGAGTTGGGGCGTGGGAAGTCAAGAATGGGCTTGATTCTATCTGGGTTTATGGAAATCTGGCCATCTTCAATAAGATGCCCTAAGTACTCAATTTTAGTTTCTGCAACTCTAATCTTTTTGGGGTTGATAGTAAGGCCAGAAGCAGCTAGTCTTTGAAGAACTATATTTAATATTTTACGGTGATCATTAAGGTTACGGGTATAAATAATTATGTCGTCTAAGTAATTAAAAACATAAACATATTCAAGTCAAAAATATTTGATCTAAGAGGCGGGTAAGGACCACAGAACTATTCCTATAGCCATGGGGAGAAATTATACTCGAATAAACCAAAAGGCACTACAAAGGCAGTATATTGCTTACTTTCCTCATGGAGGGGAATCTGGAAGTAAGCACTGCTTAGATCCAGAGTGGTGAAAAACTTAGCATCACCAAGATGCTGGTAAGCAGATTCCAGGGTCGGAATCGGATTAGCCTCGGTCTGAACCAGCTGGTTAAGACGTCTGTAGTCAGTAACCAGGCGATAACCATTATTTCTTTTGGGTACTAAGAAAGCTGGACTCGCATAAGTGGACATAGATGGGCGGATAATACCTTGGTTTACCAATTCATTGATATTAGAGCGTAATTGAGCTAATTTAGGGGGGGCAAGCGGATACGGCTTTGCTCTAACTGGGTTGTAATCCTTAAGGGTTATTTTATATTGGACCAAATCAGTTTTTCCCACTCGTGAGGTCAAAACATTAGGATAAGAAGAGAGCAGGTTTTGAAACAGCTCAATCTCCTCATCTTCTAAGTTTGCATTAATGAGGGTGCGGAAATTATCTGATGTCCATTCCTCGTCTGGTTCTTCGCTATGGTCGTCTGGCTCCTGAGCTAGGTCAGCCAAGGGGTTGAAATTAGTTTGGGAGGGATTAGAATTAGAGGTTGCTAAGAAGGTTTGTGAGGTAGCGTGATAGTTATTGTACGGAATGGTTAGATAGGGGGGGAAGTAGAAGGTTATACTTTGGTTATACGAATTAATGATCATTCGAGTATGATTCATAAAGTCACGGCCTAAAATAATAGGAACCGGAATAGAAGCAGCATAAAATGGAAATGTCCATGATAGGTTATTAATTTTAAAATGTAATAAAACCATAGTTTTAGCTGTCATTTTGGAGGAGTCAGCCAGTTGTATTTCCTGATTACAAGGGGTGATTTGTTTTATAACTCTATGAAGGGATGTGAGTTGGTACAGGACACTAGTATTAATATAGCTGTGGGTACTACCTGAGTCTACCTGACCTGCATACTCTTTGGAATTGAAACGCAAAGTAATAATAATTGGATCTGAGTTTAGGTTAACATGATTTTTGGGGGTGGGGGAGATGGTAGGACTGGGGGGGTTATTAGGAGAGTACGGCCTACCTTGAGGTACTCTCAATGAGAGTTTAAATTTTTCCTGCTCCTATTGTAGTGATTACGAGGTTGGTTTACAGGTTGCCTGTAAATATTGGCCATCAAGGGGGGTGGTGAATTTGCCTGAGTAGATGCGGGGGCTGTATAAAAGAAAGTATTAGTGTTACCTGAAGTAGTAGTAGTAACAGGGGCATTGTTTCTTGGATTTCTATTATTCCTTTGGTGAGGTTGGTACCCTTGTTGATTTTGGAATGTCTCTCGGTACTCTTGTTCTGACCTGGCTATCTCATTGGTTGCTCTAGCCAGTTCATATAGCCCTGCTATAGAAGTTGGGAAATTTTGAAAGACTATACCTCGCCTAGTCTGTGGGTTAATATTTTGTAACACAATTGTTACAATTTCTTGCTCAGTAAGGTGTGGTAATAACAGCTGGGCGTTATTTGTAATACTAGATATAAATTGATTAAAGTTTTCCTTTGGGTGCTGTAACCTGTACACTTTGTCAATAGTTACCTTTTGTAGCGTCTTGCTGGTAGCAGCTCAGTTTGTAACCTCATTCTTAACTGGAACCAAGAGTATTTGAGCCTAGACCCTTCTAACCACATTTTATTGACATAACCTTCCGTGTATGGTAACGTATATATAATAAAATCTTGGTCTGATACTAAGCCTAGATCAAACGCTGCATTGAGTTTTGTGATTGCTCAACTAGGGTTGAAGCATCAGCACCAGACACCTTCCCTACGTCTCTGAGCGTAGTTTGCAAAATTTTGTAAGCATCTTTGTGAGCACGTGAAGCTGGAACTTCGTTATTCACGGCCATGGGTAACTAAGGAGGTTAGGTGAGTTAATGATTGCCTGTGAGTTATTGACAGGCTGATTTGACAAAATAGATAAGTTTGAAGGTTGCTGAACTGACATGTTTGGATAATAAAAGTGATGAGTTAAATTCTGTGGCATACTAGGTTGTTGAGAGAAACCATAGAGGCACTAGGTTGTTGGCATATGGCTGATAAGTGATGGGTTGTTGATTACTTACCTGGGATATTCTATGATGTTGCACGTTGGTTTGACAGCTATTAGGTTGCTGTGTCATAGCATTAGCCATGCTAGTTGTTGGGCATAAGGCTGAGACATATTAGGCTGCAGAATATTTACCTGAGGTGTATTAGGTTGCTGAGCTAAAAGTTGTGATTTATTAAGCTGCTGAGTGCTTGCCTGAGACATACTTGGTTGCTGAGCAANTTATATGTGTAATTTTTTTAAGTTAAATTAACACAAATTTATTTTGTGTAAAAAAAGATTCGTTTTCATATTAAAAATCGGGCACGGGGGCACCTCGGAACTCTTCCTTATCACATCAGAATATCTACGCTTATCCTCAATAATCTATTCTACGACACGTCTTCCGTTTAATTCCAAGCAGTGGCATTGTCCTTGCTCGATGCTATTTAACTTTTATGATCCAAAAATAACCGTAGATATGTTTGCTGTAATGAAACGAAACTTAATATGCTTATTTGTTACATTAAAGGATACAATTGTATCAAATTTCAACTCAAATTATTATAATTATTTCCGTACTTCACAATAATTGAAAACATGGCATCCATCCCAATTGCAAATATTTTTAAAGGATATTCGCTAAAACGTATACAAGTCATTAGATAAAAATCAAACTAATGCTGATAATGACATGGCACATATATTGCTCTTATACATGCGTCCCAAATCTCAAATCAATTGACGCATTTTTCATTTTATGAAGTTTTAGGCAGTCATTATTGCGGATTAATGACGTCTTAGAAAATTATTTATGAAAAGCACAACCAGACGCTAAGATTGATTTTTGTTAAAAGTTTCAAAAACTCTTGCAGAACTGCTCTAGGAGCTATGATAATAACAGACACAATCACGCATACAGACAGACAACTTTGTGAAAACCACTCAAGAGGTCTAAAACGGATAATTTAGGTGTAATTCTGGTTTCAGATTTGATTACAAACACAATACTTTTCCAATAGACCTACGGCATAAATGAGGAAAAGTCAAATAGAATTAAGATAAGTTAAACTTAATAACTCTGTTGTAATATGGGACTCTGTTTAAATGCATAAATATATCTAATGGACTATAACTCCGTCTTCCAGTTCTAAATGTTCTTCGTCGAGAGTTTAAAACTAAAATTTTACAAATATGCCTCACACTCACTACAATAATTTAAAGCTCAATTTCTCCTGTGTTATATTTTCAACACCTTCTTATGCACCCCTTTAAGAGAGGAAAGACCGGAAAGGCAAACTAAAAGAACGAAATCAGATAAAACCCGTAAAATAAGATTCTAAGCCGGGAATAAGAAAAATACGGAAAAGAGAAAACGGAAGAACCCGAAAAGAAGGAAACACCCACCTGCACACGATAACCAAAGCCAGCTTTGATCAGCTTGTAAAAGTAATGAAATAATAGTGAAATAATATTTAAATAATACCTGGAGCTAAAGAAGAGAGTACGGGAGGCCAAAGGGACTGAGAGAGCTAAAGGAGGGAAACCTCGCCTTTTAAAGCTTCGGTCGGAGAGGGGGAAAACAGTGTTGCCAGACCCTTAACAGACATCCCAAGGGATCCAGGAGTGAGGGGGCGCCGCCGGGGCCCCGGAGGTCCCCCAGACCCCAGATACCAAGACAAAATCTGCAAGGGCTGGTTAAGGAAAGGAATTAGGAGAGGGAAACAAAGGATGAAAAGGAAAAGCAACCTGGTTGCATCACACCTCTCGTGGGGGGGGGGGGGCTGATCACTAAGAAGAAAACAAGACAAACATTATATGGCAACATGGTATGGTTAAACACAAAATTCCCATCACCAAAATTCAAAACATAAAAAATGATAATCACAAAATTACCTAGGTAAAGCAAATATGGTAAAATGCAAGGAGTACAATGTACATATAAGTATTAAATTTTACAAAAGTTCATAAAATAAAGGCATGGTCAAACGCCCTTTTCAGAAAATTGGCCAATAGCTCTTTTGCTAATAAGGTATAGTATATTTTTTTATAATCCATTTTTTTATTTTGTATTTTTTTTTTATTCTTTGTTTTTTTTTTTTTTTTTTTTTTTTTTTTTTTTAAATATTGGTATATTTACTATAATCTACTTATATGTTTTTTTTCTTTTTATTTTTTTTTGAGGCATGACACACATGCTAACAAAATCATTAAAACATGACATTAGTCACCAAAAATTCCTTAATTGGGGCCTGAAGAAAAGAAGTCCTGAAACCTGAAGTCCTGGAAGATAAGTCAAGTACGGCCGAGTCCTGCCCTGTCCCTACTAGTCCCAATCTGGAACCAAACTCCCCAAGGTGGTCAACAAGAAAGAACAAAATGATGAGGTGGCTAAGACACAGTAGTAGCAATTCTTGAAGAGAAAAAAAAATAAATCTAAATGAAAAATTCGCTATAGCTCAACTCGTATCTGAAAATTGCTGAGGGGAGAGCACCTGCCAGGTAAAACTACCAAAATCTAGCACAGAGAATTATAGATGAGAGAAACTTGAAGAGTGAAGGTCAAAAATAAAATTACAGCACTAACATGAATAAGGTGTAAAGAACAGAGGTCAACCTGTAATTAATAACCAAAACTCTATAGCAAAGAAACACGAAAGGACCGAACTAGAGGAACACTCGCCTCCCTCTGGGCGCGCTTCCAGGAAGGAGGGGTGAAGCCTCTATATCCAATTAGAAAGAGCGTAGTTAAAATATGAAAGCCTATGGCGTAAGTAAAGAAGATTCATGGTGTATCTGCTTGCAGCATCAACTTTCACCTGGACCAGGAACGGATTATCCTAAAGCCATGGACAACAGGAATTCAAAGCAGAGTGAAGATTTGGCATGTTGTGAAAGAAGCACCAGCAGCAATCAAGGTTGATGAGGGCTCTAAATCAGTAAACTTCCTTTTCTTTTCCACAAGAAGAAGAACTACATCAGAAAGGGGCAGGTTTCAGACGGAACGATCAGAACGTGGGCAGGGCTTGGCTGAAGATCAGGAACAGAAAGCCAAAACAGAGAGGTGGGGAGTAATGGGTGGCTAGCACACTCATCACTCCACCAAGGTAGAGATGAGAAGATCCAAAACAAGGCGGAAGCTGTGGAATAAGTGACGTTAACAACAACCCATTCAATGTACTTAATACGACTAATAGAAAAAATAATAAAGTACATAAAAATAAAAAATGTATGACAAGGAAGAATCCTAAACATTAACGATTTAAGTTAAACAATTCTTAAAGCTAAGGCTTAATTGATTACTAGTAAGCAACCTTAAATAATTAATATATGTAACATAGCAATAAAGGATAATACAAATAAATTTTAAGTAAAAGAAACTCTTTTACATTAATAATAAAATAATGTTATTTTCTTTTCTTACCAAGATCAACATAATGTTATCAATAATCAAGGTAATTAAGTAAATAAAACAAAATGCATAAGGCAAATTAGATTATACAACAAAGTATAACATAACATGAGCTTAAGTGGACTCATAAAATAAAAAACTCTTATGGGAAAGCACCATAAATTACACAATAATAAATTGTCGAGAGCCAATAAAGACCTACAAGGAACAAACACTACTGGAGAACGACCAAAATCAATTACAACAGTAAGATTAAGTTCAAGTTAACCAAAGTGAGTCCAAGTTAAATCAAAAGACCAACATGGGAGAACCCAAAATTGGTTTCCTATTGCATATAAATGCAAAAGGGAAGGATTTTCTTTTTTTTTTTTTTTTTTTTTTTTTTTTTTTTGGAATATTCCTACACTTGCACTTACAAAAGAAATTAATTAATTGGTCAAAACCAAGAAAATAACATAGAGTAAGGAAGGAATAAATTAACCTCAGTGCGAGAATAACTCACCATACTAAGGCCAAAATGGTCACGTCCACAATGAGTGTGAAAAGAAAACACTCAAGAAGGGGAGGGGCTGATATTTATTCAGAAGGAAACATATATCAAGCCAATCACAATCAAAAGTAACATACATGAGAATAAACCCAATTCATGGCATAAGGCACATGAAACGTGGGGGGGGTCCATAAGAGGACAAGAGGAAAACCAATCATAGAAAATGAGGTTAATAGATCCCTAGATGAAAAATATAAGCATAAAAATACATACATATAAAACTACATTAGCTAAATTTATACAAATAATAATAATAGTGGTATACCTTACAATTATATATAGAATACAAGTAACTAACCATACTCATACCATGACTGCCATATAAAGAATAAAATATTAAAATAAGGAACATACATAAGTACCAAGAATACATCAAAATTATTATGATCATGAAGCACCCACAAGGTGAAAAGAAAGGAATCTCAAAATAATTCTTTAATAGGAAGAAAATAAAGCGAATAGGAAGGCTCCAAATACAACAATAATTAAATTGCAATAAATAATACTAAAAAAAATATAAATAACTATCGCGCGATAAAAAAATAAACACTAAATAATGAAATAACCTAAAGAAGGTAACAAAACTTAACCTAAATATCACTTCATGGTTTCAGTGTGCAGGGAGGGGGTCTAGGGAGAGTTTGAGGAGGGGAGGTGGTATTTCTTTAATTTGGAAATGTGAGAGGAATGCTGGCTTCCTGAGGTCACATCTTGAATTAAGGCTGTAACAGGAGTGATAAACTTAATTATAGTAAAGGACATCAAACAGGAGGGCCAGCTTGTGATTAACTTTATTTGCTTTATTAGATAGAACATGTGTTCTCATGAGCACTAAGTCGCCCACACTAAATGGGTTTTCTACTCTGTTTTTATTGTATTGGTTAGCAATCTTCTGATGAGATTTTTTTAAATTATTAATGGCCTTTTCCCAGACAACATTGCTGTCGGGTTCTGGCTGTCTGTCAAGCAGCTCGGACAGTTGCCATTGCAGATCTAACGGGTCTCTCACAGGGAATCTAAAGGTTAGGTCGTTAGGTGAGGTTTGAATAGCGGAATGATACCCAGAATTAAAAGCTAATTGAAAATGAAAAATAAGGGAATCCCATTTTGAGTGATTTTGATTGTGAAAAATTCTAAAAGCAACTTTTAACTGCTTATTAACCCTCTCCGAATGGTTGGGTTGGGGGTTATAAGGAGATAAAAATATGATTAATTCCATACTCAAAACACATATTTTGAAATTTATTAGCAATAAAAGCAGGGCCTCTATCAGAGATATAATATGAGTGGGGAAGCCCAAAACGGAAAAGAACCTGTTCTGGAGGATTCTAATAGTAGTGTCAGTAGTGCAATTACGGGCAGGAATGAACATAGAGTACTTGCTGAACCCGTCACAAATAACAAGCACATACTGATTCCCCAGACTAGACCGGGGCAAGGGACCAATATAATCAACATACACGGCTTCTAGAGGTCTAGTCCAAGTTTTAGAGCTTAAATAACCAAGCTTAGCATTATTAGATTGCTTGCAGGTTTGGCACTGATGACATATTTTAACATAATTTAAAATATCATCTTTCATAGTTTTCCAATAGAATGAAGCCTTAATGGCTTTAGTCATCTTCTCTGCCCCCGGGTGAGCAGCAGAGGGGGAATTGTGATAATAATACAATATTGCCGGGACAATCCTGGTAGGGGTGAGTATGACATAGGCAGAACAAGGGTGGGCTTATACAGCAGAACATTTTGTTTAATGCAGTAAGGGGGTGAGGTAGCAATTTTAGGGTTTTTTATTTTTTGAATACTGGGATCAGAATCCTGATGCTGGGCAATATTTTGAAAGGCTTCTGGGACAGAAGATAAGAAAAGAAGCTGGTGAGCTCCTTCGTTAGGACTAGCTGAGACCTCTGAAGGAGGCTCAGTAGTTCTGGACAGACAATCAGCAACCTTATTTCGGTGCTTCTAATATGTTTCACAGTAAACTGGAGGCTCCCTATTTGGGCACTCCATCTAGCTAACTTACTGTTAGTTCTAGACCCCTTGAGTAGGAAGGACAAGGCACTATTGTCAGTTTCGAGAGTGAAGTGGTCATATTCTAAATACATTTTAAATTTTGTTATGCCGAAATAAATTGCCATTGCCTCGAGCTCAAATATGGTTTTTTTTTTCATGAGCCAATAATGTTCGGACGCATACGCAATAGGAGTCTGTGTCCGGAAAGGTCTTCTTGGCATAACACAGCAGCCAAGGCCAGCGTAGAGGCATCAGTTTGAAGAACAAAAGGCTTACTGAAATCAGGAAGTTGTAAGATGGGGGCTGACATAAGTGCATTTTTGAGTTTTTGAAAGGCATCTTCTTGATCTTTTTGCCATAGGAAAGGAACATTTTTCTTACGCAACTGGTTAATGGGGGCAGATAATTCAGAAATTTAGGAATATTTTTGGTAAAAGGCCACCATGCCTATGAAACGGGCTATTTGTTTAACAGAGTTGGGGCGTGGGAAGTCAAGAATGGGCTTGATTCTATCTGGGGTTTATGGAAATCTGGCCATCTTCAATAAGATGCCCTAAGTACTCAATTTTAGTTTCTGCAACTCTAATCTTTTTGGGGTTGATAGTAAGGCCAGAAGCAGCTAGTCTTTGAAGAAACTATATTTATTTACGGTGATCATTAAGGTTACGGGTATAAATAATTATGTCGTCTAAGTAATTAAAAACATAAACATTTCAAGTCATAAAATATTTGATCTAAGAGGCGGGTAAGGACCACAGAACTATTCCTATAGCCCATGGGGAGAAAATTATACTCGAATAAACCAAAAGGCACTACAAAGGCAGTATATTGCTTACTTTCCTCATGGAGGGGAATCTGGAAGTAAGCACTGCTTAGATCCAGAGTGGTGAAAAACTTAGCATCACCAAGATGCTGGTAAGCAGATTCCAGGTCGGAATCGGATTAGCCTCGGTCTGAACCAGCTGGTTAAGACGTCTGTAGTCAGTAACCAGGCGATAACCATTATTTTCTTTTGGGTACTAAGAAAGCTGGACTCGCATAAGTGGACATAGATGGGCGGATAATACCTTGTTTACCAATTCATTGATATTAGAGCGTAATTGAGCTAATTTAGGGGGGGCAAGCGGATACGGCTTTGCTCTAACTGGGTTGTAATCCTTAAGGGTTTTTATATTGGACCAAATCAGTTTTTCCCACTCGTGAGGTCAAAACATTAGGATAAGAAGAGAGCAGGTTTTGAACAGCTCAATCTCCTCATCTTCTAAGTTTGCATTAATGAGGGTGCGGAAATTATCTGATGTCCATTCCTCGTCTGGTTCTTCGCTATGGTCGTCTGGCTCCTGAGCTAGGTCAACCAAGGGGTTGAAATTAGTTTGGGAGGATTAGAATTAGAGGTTGCTAAGAAGGTTTGTGAGGTAGCGTGATAGTTATTGTACGGAATGGTTAGATAGGGGGGAAGTAGAAGGGTTATACTTTGGTTATACGAATTAATGATCATTCGAGTATGATTCATAAAGTCACGGCCTAAAATAATAGGAACCGGAATAGAAGCAGCATAAAATGGAAATGTCCATGATAGGTTATTAATTTTAAAATGTAATAAAACCATAGTTTTAGCTGTCATTTTGGAGGTCAGCCAGTTGTATTTCCTGATTACAAGGGGGTGATTTGTTTTATAACTCTATGAAGGGATGTGAGTTGGTACAGGACACTAGTATTAATATAGCTGGGGTACTACCTGAGTCTACCTGACCTGCATACTCTTTGGAATTGAAACGCAAATAATAATAATTGGATCTGAGTTTAGGTTAACATGATTTTTTGGGGGTGGGGGAGATGGTAGGACTGGGGGGGTTATTAGGAGAGTACGGCCTACCTTGAGGTACTCTCAATGAGAGTTTAAATTTTTCCTGCTCCTATTGTAGTGATTACGAGGTTGGTTTACAGGTTGCCTGTAAATATTGGCCATCAAGGGGGGTGGTGAATTTGCCTGAGTAGATGCGGGGGCTGTATAAAAGAAAGTATTAGTGTTACCTGAAGTAGTAGTAGTAACAGGGGCATTGTTTCTTGGATTTCTATTATTCCTTTGGTGAGGTTGGTACCCTTGTTGATTTTGGAATGTCTCTCGGTACTCTTGTTCTGACCTGGCTATCTCATTGGTTGCTCTAGCCAGTTCATATAGCCCTGCTATAGAAGTTGGGAAATTTTGAAAGACTATACCTCGCCTAGTCTGTGGGTTAATATTTTGTAACACAATTGTTACAATTTCTTGCTCAGTAAGGTGTGGTAATAACAGGGCGTTATTTGTAATACTAGATATAAATTGATTAAAGTTTTCCTTTGGGTGCTGTAACCTGTACACTTTGTCAATAGTTACCTTTTGTAGCGTCCTTGCTGGTAGCAGCTCAGTTTGTAACCTCATTCTTAACTGGAACCAAGAGTATTTGAGCCTAGACCCTTCTAACCACATTTTATTGACATAACCTTCCGTGTATGGTAACGTATATATAATAAAATCTTGGTCTGATACTAAGCCTAGATCAAACGCTGCATTGAGTTTTGTGATTTGCTCAACTAGGGTTGAAGCATCAGCACCAGACACCTTCCCTACGTCTCTGAGCGTAGTTTGCAAAATTTTGTAAGCATCTTTGTGAGCACGTGAAGCTGGAACTTCGTTATTCACGGCCATGGGTAACTAAGGAGGTTAGGTGAGTTAAAGATTGCCTGTGAGTATTGACAGGCTGGTTTGACAAAATAGATAAGTTTGAAGGTTGCTGAACTGACATGTTTGGATAATAAAAGTGATGAGTTAAATTCTGTGGCACTAGGTTGTTGAGAGAATACCATAGAGGCACTAGGTTGATGGCATATGGCTGATAAGTGATGGGTTGTTGATTACTTACCTGGGATATTCTATGGTGTTGCACGTTGGTTTGACAGCTATTAGGTTGCTGTGTCATAGCATTAGCCAGCTAGGTTGTTGGGCACGAGGCTGAGACATATTAGGCAGTTGAGTACTTACTTGAACACAGTTGCTGAATAACAGTATGAGACATAATGGGTTGTTGGGCAATTGCCTGGGAATTTAATGACAATGGCTTACACACTGATTACTACTGGTCAGTGGGCAACTGAAAAGTGTGTTATTCTTTATAGGCTGGTTGAGTGTAAGAGAGAGTTTTCTATGTGGTTATGATTTAAATTGGAGTGTGGTACAATAAAATTTTGAGGGTTTTCGTTAATTAAAGTAGATTGACAGGAGGGGAAGTACAATGACTTTGTCTGAAATCGCTATAGAATAGCGATGAGTTAGGTACATTGGGGGGGAGGTGGGAAACCTCGTTTGTCGGACGGAATGCTGTTATATGATCAACATCACAGTCCACTCTAACGAATGATTATTTAACTTTTGGGTAATATCACACTGTTTATTTGAGCTATCATAGATTTGGCATAATTAGATTTAAATTATAAGAATATGTGGTGGGGATGACACAGTATAACTAACAAGTCTCCTGGTTATGTGGGGAGTTTTGTGTTTCTGATTATCAGTACTACAGTTTTCTGCACCTGTCTCACAGGACATATTCAGGGATAGCCTCTGAATATCTGTCTGTTGAATCTCAAACAGACGCTGTGAAGCTATGACACTGGCCTGACCCAACACTGATTTGGTGGGGTCCAAATTTAATTGTTGGCGGGTGTTGGCATCTGCATGAGCGATTGGGGGGGGATGTCATTGTAATGCCGACGAGTAGACGGCTGTGACAAGGATGCCCCACATAAATTTAATGCTACTAGGGTTGAGCGGTGGCTAAAGTGGTTAAGCTAGAAGAGCTTGCCATAGATGTAGTGGTCACGCAAGTGTTTTCCGGTGATAGTAGTCACTATTGGTACCCCAATTGAGTTCTCTATGTTTCATTACAAAACTGTGTAACAATGCTCTCATTTTTCGTGCATTGTCGTACGTTACACATATGCCCCATGCTAGGCACTGGACTTTTTAACTGTTCTTTATTAAGTATTTGATCCAAGATACAGTTTGTGGAATTTCCAAATTGGAATAAATCTTACCCATGGTGGGTATTGAAAGTAAAAAAAACCAACAAATTGTTTTAAAGTAAGACCCGGAAACTGAATGTACACTCCCTCAAACACAATTGCAGTTGCCAACCAGAGTAACAGAAGAAAAACAAAAAGTTGAATATGGTTTGATCTCACCGGGTTTGATGCGCGCTGACTGATGTATAAGTACGTTCCTGAATGTAGACGATGGAGGTTGTCGCTGAAGAACGCGGTATCAGACGGAACAGGGCCAAAATTTTAATATGAAATATAGCAATAAAAGAAATAAATTTGATGAATTTAGGTAGAAATGAATATGTGTCACAAAACTATTTAAGTTAAGAGATAAAGGTTAATTTAAATTATTAGGTATTAAAAGAAAAGGGAGGGAAAGCCGTGTGTGTCGCCGGCGCCGGGGTCCAACGCCAAACTACGCGCGTGTATAATTCGTAACCGGCCTCCCGTAGACCCTTCTCACGCTCGAAAATAAATTATCGCCCTTACAGGTGATGGCAAAAGGCGACAAGATAAATATATGATTTAGATTGAAAGCTGATCAGGAAGATAGAAAGTAAATAAAATAACTAAAGATAAATTATGTATAGACAAAGATAAATATGGAAAATATGGAGTAATATAAAATATATGGAGTAATGTATATATGGAGTAATTTATAAAATTTGATAGATACCTTAGAACTGACCTTCGTTACGTGAGTTGCAAGGTGGGGGGAGGTTAACTCCCGGTCACAAATTACCACAAAAATAAAAATATCAAACCAGAATAGTCGAAATGAATTCCGAATAGCGGTATACACCAGAAATACAACAAAAGTAACGAAACAGGCACAGCTTTCACCACAGTAAAGCGTGGGTGAATACTTGAAAATTCGCCGACAATACGATATTCAGAAGACAAATATTATCATATAAGCCAAATTTTGAGTTACGTATTGGTAAATAGTTAGGAATAAATGAGGACATGTTTAGTAAAATAAATGCGAAATAGAATTACGCTTTGGAAAAGAAGAATCTGTGTGTAGTGGGGGGTGGTGGGTCACGTAAGCCTGACTCGAGGTTCGGCCACGCTTTAAGATGAAATTTGCAAAATTTATATAATTACTTTTTTAACACATTGGTATACTTGCTATGTACATACAACAGAGTCTAACACAACTATTTGAGGCGAGGGATAATCGATAACGTGAAACAAAACGTAATTGCTCCGATAATGACGGGTCCACTGAGGAGCGGTTCGATAGATAGTCCAAAAACTCGTTATCGGGACTTACTCAAAAAACCGGGAGATATAATCGTAGAAAAAAACCTAGCGGTGTTCTAACGAGACTACACGTCCGCTCTGTTACTTTGTGCACCCCTTTAAAGAGAGGACAGCACGGGCAAAAGGCAAACTAATAAAGAACGAATCATGATTTAAAACCGTAAAATATAAGATTCTAAGCCGGGAATAAGAAAATACGGAAAGAGAAAACGGAAGAACCCGAAAAGAAGGAAACACCCACCTGCACACGATAACCAAAGCCAGCTTTGATCAGCTTGTAAAAGTTAATGAAATATAGTGATGAATAATATTTTAAATAATACCTGGAGCTAAAGAAGAGAGTACGGGAGGCCAAAGGGACTGAGAGAGCTAAAGAGGGAAACCTCGCCTTTTAAAGCTTCGGGTCGGAGAGGGGGAAAACAGTGTTGCCAGACCCTTAACAGACATCCAAGGGATCCAGGAGTGATGGGGCGCCGCCGGGGCCCGGAGGTCCCCCAGACCCCAGATACCAAGACAAAATCTGCAAGGGCTGGTTAAGGAAAGGAATTAGGAGAGGGGAAACAAAAGGATGAAAAGGAAAAGCAACCTGGTTGCCACATAGCTGTTGAAATATTTAGTTTTTGATAGTAGCCATTATATGAGGAACTCCAGCTAAACCTGACTTTTCCTTTGTTTGATTTTGCAGATCATGGTGCTTGGCCAGTACGGAGCAAACAGGGCCAACCTTGACTGCCCATATGAAGAATATTATTGTCATTTCAAAAACCCAAAGGTAAATTACAGATTCATTGCCCATATGATAGAATTGAATATATAAGTTAATAAAAAGTATAAAATCTTGAACTTAAAAAATACTCATTTACACCCTAACAGCTGGGTTGTATCTGTAATGTTTTGAATGGGATTTGAAACAGATTCCTATTCTCTTATTGGGAATTTAGGACAAACTAAAAGTTAACAACAGAGGAATGAAAGTCTTGTTTAAAACAAAGTATAATTGTTATCTCATGTTACAACATATTAAACATGTGTTCTCATGTTAAAATATTACTGTATATCTGAAGAACAGTTTTATTTTGTTAATCGTTTCATGATTTCCTTTGCAGGTTATGATTCTAGATATGTTGGGAATGAACGAAGACATCATACCCATTAACATCTCCATCCTCACCGGTTACACCGTAGTGGTCGCAATCTGTACTTTTTATCGACTCAGATATAGACTTAAAAATTTTACGTAAATTTACGAAGTATCTAGATAGTAGAGATAATGGTTTCAAACTAATTTCAAACAAATATAGGAACAATCGAGTGAAATAACAGATGCATGTGAATAAAAGGTGTTATTTTTAGTAAATTTAGTTCTGCGGTGTTAACTGCAAATGAATATGTGTATTTAAAACAGTCAGCTAGTATAAACCTCATTAGAGATTTTTTACAAAGAAATTTCTTTGAAATTAATAATCAATGCCAGGCGTGCGTGTTTGCAAGCCAGACTATTCCCTTCGGGTTGCTTATTTTTTCCCTATTGTTTTCATGTCGCCTCTGTGGCCGAGGTCGTTAAGGCGTTTGTCTTTACACTGACCTTTGATACCCACGGAGGTCTGGGGTTCGCATCCTAGGTTACGCTCTCAGTTTATTGAAGATTATTGTTTAGATAAATTATCGCCAACTTAAAAATACACTTTTGAGCGTAACGGTTGCTACTACCACCCGAGGTGGTTCCCGCAGGGGTTATCCCTGATGAGCCGCAAGGCTCTAAACGGGTATTATTTTTATTATTATTATTATATTTTTTCGATAAAATGGTTTCATGATTTAAGTCAAATAAGTAACACATTTGCTTGTTAGTCACTGCTCATGGTTTTGTCAAGATAAATATATGCTTGTTTATCGGACACGCTGCAAGCTATGCTGGTCCTCCCTAAGGCAGCTCTCTATGTGTTCATTTTCAGCTAACAAGCGCGTTTCATTTGAATAGTCCAGACACTTGACTTACAAGTCCATTATTTATCTATAAGGTGCGGTCGAATATCTAGAACGTTGGATCACCAACAAACTTTTTTTATATTTTTTTTTCAAAATTTTCAGTAATTAGCCGGATTTGTGTTAAATGAACCCTATTTCCATAATCTGCACGCTCTTTTGGTTAATCTCAAAGAGTATTTACATTCACTCAACGATTTATTTTTAATCTAACTTGGTACATACATAACTACTGTTAGACGTCAATGTTGACATGTCAAAATATAACACAAAATATTGACGTCTAACAGTAGTTATGTATGTACCAAGTTAGATTAAAAATAAATCGTTGAGTGAATGTAAATACTCTTTTGAGATTAACCAAAAGAGCGTGCAGATACGGAAATAGGTCATTTATCACAAATCCGGCTAATTATGAAAATTTTGAAAAAAAAAATTATAAAAAAAGTTTGTTGGTGATCCTACGTTCTAGATATTCGACCGCACCTTATTAGACAATTAATTAGGAACCAAAAAGTTCAGTGAGAACTTGATTGTTGAGCAAACAATAAAGCATTCTAAAGGAAATCCATTGGACTATTCTGTCTAATCATAAAAATGAAATTCAAGAAAACTATAAAATCCTTTCTTTTATAGTTAGTTTAAATTAGAATTAAACAAGATCTCATCCCTTAGCCTGCCAAATAGCAATTCCTTGCCGTAGCATTCCTCATCCCTAATGATATTTTTTTAACTTTATGTTATGAATATGTATTCTTTTAATTTTTAGAATTTAGAATAATTAGTAGGAGATTATTACCAAGCATTTTCATTTATTTCTAATGTAGATAAATTGTTAATGTGGTACTTTGACAAACTATTTGTCAATTTAAATTTTAAATAAATTGTAAATGTTTTTAAATAAATTAACAAATAGTTTGTCTACTTTATATACATTTTAATTACAATGAAGAGGTTTAAAAAATGCTTTAATAAATTGTTTAGAATAATTTAATGATAATAATCAACAAAATATTTGTTTATTTGGATATTCTGTGGAGGCAATCAATTGACTGTGTTACTATTAACTTTTGTCAATATTATATTTTAGGAAAAATATGATAAGAGAGGCTACTTTACTTGATAGTGAAATAATTGTTATCATTGTAGTGAAAATATTCCTTGATCTGTAGAATCAAAAAAATAATTTTTATCAATACAATTTTTTGAGCAGTAGTATTATTTGTAAGCGAAGATAAGATATATTTAAAACAAAAGGCCCCTTCTAATGTATTTAGATACCAAAGTTGCCTTTTAGACTAGTACATAGTAATTAATTACTATTATTATTATATACTATTATTAGTATATAGTAGTACATAGTAGACTAGTATACATAGTAGACTATAGTAGTAGTATACATAGTAGACTAGTACATAGTAATTAATTACTATTATTATTATATACTATTATTAACATTTTTCATTTAATATATCTTTCCTATGACCTGAGTTTGGACAACGGGTAGCGCGTAGATAAGATCACATTGCATTCCGTTTAAGCATGTATTTTGTCTATTATTTATTGAATATAATATTTTAATATAATACCTCCAAAAATATGTTTTTAGAAATGAATACAACCTGTTTATTTAATATAATAGGTTCGTTCCGCAAACTTGCCATTATTTCTATTAGTTAGCTAAAAAACACAAAAATATCAATTGTATATTTATTAATTAATTATTGCTGTAATTGTAGAGACTTTAGAGCGTAAAAGTATTTCCTTAAGTATAAACTGTGATAGAGTGACGTAGTGCCTGCAAAGAACAATATGGTTCGGTTCTGTAATTTTATAGTTTATGTTTAAATTTTTGTTGATTAAATCACGTTTAGTCTTAGTAATAGAAATGAATCAAAGAATATTATAAGTATAGAAGGTCGGATGGCATACAAGAGCGTCAGACGAAAGATAGATGTGAACTCCGTGCTGATCTCTAGCATTGAATCTAAAACTAACCCTCTTCACCAAAATTCTTCTCACTTTTTTAAGTCATTAAATGCTTAAATTGTTCATCTTAAACAACATATTTGGATGAATTAGTAATGTGTCCGGAGTAATTTGCTTAAATACAACATGAGCACATTCTCTTTGTTTAGTCAGTGAAACTACCAAATTACATACTTGGACTCCTGGTAATTGTCTACGGAACTAACTTTTGCTTGTCCAAAATAATAAATTCCAGAACCATCATTATTTATACATTCATTGTAATAAACAAACAAGTCCTGCTCTGGTAGTCGTGTATAAATTTATTATTGTTTTATATGATTTGTGGTAACATAGTTATTAGCACGCTCCAATAAGCAGACCGGCACGCTCAGCATTTAAGGCGTAGCCTTTGTCGCCCTTATTGAGATCTTATTTATGTGATGCAGTGGCAAGGGCCCATCATAAGCGAATTTTCACGAGTGTGCCACTACTCCGCAGGGTTTCGTCCTCCCTGTTAACCTGTGTTTTGCCACTCTGATAGCCTTTGCTCTACCCACCCAGTTAGCCTTTGTTTTGATCGTATTGCTTTGCAACTCCCTTCATTCCATTTAGCAACCCAAAATAAAATAAATTGAACAGTTTTATTCCATATTTAAGACTTATTTAAGCAGATTGGACTTGGTATTAAGTATGTTTAAGATGTTTTCCTGCTCTTCATAATAGATTCAGGAGACGCAATTACGTAAATGCAGATGTCCATGATCTTGATTTTTGTAAAATATATTTTCAGATGGCCTTTTAGAATTATCGCGGACAACAAGACATTTATGAACTATTGAAGACTTATAATATAAATTATAAATTTGCTAAAGGGTAAGCAAATGTTTACTAGTTAACTTTGGGGCTCCGTGTAGTATAACATACAGCGTCTCACTTGTGTCCTCAAACCTTTGTTTTATATACTTGTATTTGCCTACTATTCTTACTATACTGTTTACTATATACTATTATTTGCCTACTATTCTTACTATACTGTTTATTATATACTATTATTTGCCTACTATTCTTACTATACTGTTTATTATATATTATTATTTGCCTACTATTATTACTATACTGTTTATTATATACTATTATTTGACTACTATTCTTACTATTGTACTACACTACTATTACTTTTATCTGATGTACCTTCTTTATAACTATTTATTTTATACTTGATTTACTTAACTTTTACACACATTTCAAGCTTAATATTAGATAAGACTTATACGAAGTCTCTTCTAATATTATGCTTAAGTTTATGTTCTATATTTTAAAATATTAGGTATAAAACCTACTATTTTGAAATGTATTTTTTCATAACTTCCATAATAAATAGAGTAAATGATTTAAATGAAACCTGGTCAACACGTAAAACAATTTAAGGTTTGAAAATGTTTTTAAAGCAGATGTATTACACTGATTTTAATTCCCTGAAAAATGTACGATATTTTTTTATTTTTTTAAAGGGCTATTTAATTTAAATTAAATCAAATTTATTGAATTTGCATTTGATTTTTATTGTTTATAACGTATACAAACAAATTTTTGAGAAATTTTCAACGAAAATTCTTTGAATACTCATTATTTTAAACATAATAATAGTGTTAGTTAGTTTTATATCGAATGTGATTTATTTTAGATTTTTCAAGCCATAATGTATAATAATGCAATAGGTTATATTATTTGTTTTAAATAAAATTTTTTAGTACATGTTGTTTTTGTATATAACTCCTTAATGATAAAGTAACTCCTTTATAATTATGAATAACCCCTTATTCTGTTTAAAATATGCTATTTAAGCATTGTATAACTGTGTTGTCGGTTTAGCATACAAAAACCAAATGGGGCTTATATCAGCGCTGGCACTCTATGGCCAGATTTTGTTACACGGAGAAATTTAAACTGTATCAGCCTTGGTTAGAACGTTGATCAAGAAACTTATGCTAATAATGGGGAGTTCCAGAAAATTTAGAGGTGATGTGGTCTGGTATTTGCCCACAACATTCACCAGTATTAACCAACAGATCACTCATTAGACACCAGTCCCGCTGGTACAATGCCCCCCCCCCCTCCCATCTACTCTCACTATCAACGTAAGAAATACTGTAGCTGTAACGAATACAGACAACGTAAAGGTAATAACAGAACTGGAAGGTAATTTTGAAATATAAAGGTTTACTACTGAAGCTGTTGATGCTAAGAAACTTTAATAAGGAGATGACACGAGAAGTCCATTTTATTTGCAATAAAACAAATGACCCTGTCCAGAATAAAATAATAGAGATGAAACTAGCAAATATTAGCGCCACTCCGCGACCTGTGCTCTAGCTAGAGGCCGCGCAGCCCTCCGTGTGGACACTTCACGGACAATGTTGTACCAAAGGTCTTTTGGTAATTGACCACTAACTGGACTTTT
>JACMZG010001911.1:6212792-6252747 GCA_018340805.1 Microvelia longipes | reverse complement strand
TTAGAGTTGCAGAAACTAAAATTGAGTACTTAGGGCATCTTATTGAAGATGGCCAGATTTCCATAAACCCAGATAGAATCAAGCCCATTCTTGACTTCCCACGCCCCAACTCTGTTAAACAAATAGCCCGTTTCATAGGCATGGTGGCCTTTTACCAAAAATATATTCCTAAATTTTCTGAATTATCTGCCCCCATTAACCAGTTGCGTAAGAAAAATGTTCCTTTCCTATGGCAAAAAGATCAAGAAGATGCCTTTCAAAAACTCAAAAATGCACTTATGTCAGCCCCCATCTTACAACTTCCTGATTTCAGTAAGCCTTTTGTTCTTCAAACTGATGCCTCTACGCTGGCCTTGGCTGCTGTGTTATGCCAAGAAGACCTTTCCGGACACAGACTCCCTATTGCGTATGCGTCCCGAACATTATTGGCTCATGAAAAAAAAAAAAACCATATTTGAGCTCGAGGCAATGGCAATTTATTTCGGCATAACAAAATTTAAAATGTATTTAGAATATGACCACTTCACTCTCGAAACTGACAATAGTGCCTTGTCCTTCCTACTCAAGGGGTCTAGAACTAACAGTAAGTTAGCTAGATGGAGTGCCCAAATAGGGAGCCTCCAGTTTACTGTGAAACATATTAGAAGCACCGAAAATAAGGTTGCTGATTGTCTGTCCAGAACTACTGAGCCTCCTTCAGAGGTCTCAGCTAGTCCTAACGAAGGAGCTCACCAGCTTCTTTTCTTATCTTCTGTCCCAGAAGCCTTTCAAAATATTGCCCAGCATCAGGATTCTGATCCCAGTATTCAAAAAATAAAAATAACCCTAAAATTGCTACCTCACCCTTACTGCATTAAACAAAATGTTCTGCTGTATAAGCCCCCCTTGTTCTGCCTATGTCATACTCACCCTACCAGGATTGTCCCGGCAATATTGTATTATTATCACAATTCCCCCTCTGCTGCTCACCGGGGGCAGAGAAGATGACTAAAGCCATTAAGGCTTCATTCTATTGGAAAACTATGAAAGATGATATTTTAAATTATGTTAAAATATGTCATCAGTGCCAAACCTGCAAGCAATCTAATAATGCTAAGCTTGGTTATTTAAGCTCTAAAACTTGGACTAGACCTCTAGAAGCCGTGTATGTTGATTATATTGGTCCCTTGCCCCGGTCTAGTCTGGGGAATCAGTATGTGCTCGTAATTTGTGACGGGTTCAGCAAGTACTCTATGTTCATTCCTGCCCGTAATTGCACTACTGACACTACTATTAGAATCCTCCAGAACAGGTTCTTTTCCGTTTTGGGCTTCCCCACTCATATTATCTCTGATAGAGGCCCTGCTTTTATTGCTAATAAATTTCAAAATATGTGTTTTGAGTATGGAATTAATCATATTTTATTATCTCCTTATAACCCCAACCCAACCATTCGGAGAGGGTTAATAAGCAGTTAAAAGTTGCTTTTAGAATTTTTCACAATCAAAATCACTCAAAATGGGATTCCCTTATTTTTCATTTTCAATTAGCTTTTAATTCTGGGTATCATTCCGCTATTCAAACCTCACCTAACGACCTAACTTTTAGATTCCCTGTGAGAGACCCGTTAGATCTGCAATGGCAACTGTCCGAGCTGCTTGACAGACAGCCAGAACCCGACAGCAATGTTGTCTGGGAAAAGGCCATTAATAATTTAAAAAAATCTCATCAGAAGATTGCTAACCAATACAATAAAAACAGAGTAGAAAACCCATTTAGTGTGGGCGACTTAGTGCTCATGAGAACACATGTTCTATCTAATAAAGCAAATAAAGTTAATCACAAGCTGGCCCTCCTGTTTGATGGTCCTTATACTATAATAAAGTTTATCACTCCTGTCACTGCCTTAATTCAAGATGTGACCTCAGGAAGCCAGCATTCCTCTCACATTTCCAAATTAAAGAAATACCACCCTCCCTCCCTCAAACCTCTCCCTAGACCCCCTCCTGCACACTGAACCATGAAGTGATATTTAGGTTAAGTTTTGTTACCTTTCTTTAGGTTATTTCATTATTTAGTGTTTATTTTTTTTTATCGCGCGATAGTTATTTATTATTTTTTTTTAGTATTATTTATTGCAATTTAATTATTTTGTATTTGGAGCCTTCCTATTCTCTTATTCTCTTCCTATTAAAGAATTATTTTTGAGATTCCTTTCTTTTCACCTTGTGGGTGCTTTATGAATCATAATAATTTTGATGTATTCTTGGTACTTATGTATGTTCCTTATTTTAATATTTTATTCTTTATATGGCAGTCATGGTATGAGTATGGTTAGTTACTTGTATTCTATATATAATTGTAAGGTATACCACTATTATTATTATTTGTATAAATTTAGCTAATGTAGTTTTATATGTATGTATTTTTATGCTTATATTTTTCATCTAGGGATCTATTAACCTCATTTTCTATGATTGGTTTTCCCTCTTGTCCTCTTATGGACCCCCCCACGTTTCATGTGCCTTATGCCATGAATTGGGATTTATTTTCATGTATGTTACCTTTGATTGCGACCGGCTTGATATATGTTTCCTTCTGAAATAAATATCAGCCCCTCCCCTTCTTGAGTGTTTTTCTTTTCACACTCATTGTGGACGTGACCATTTTGGCCTTAGTATGGTGAGTTATTCTCGCACTGAGGTTAATTTATTCCTTCCTTACTCTATGTTATTTTCTTGGTTTTGACCAATTATATTAATTTCTTTTGTAAGTGCAAGTGTAGGAATATTCCAAAAAAAAAAAAAAAAAAAAAAAAAAAAAAAAAAAAAAAATCCTTCCCTTTTGCATTTATATGCAATAGGAAACCAATTTTGGGTTCTCCCATGTTGGTCTTTTGATTTAACTTGGACTCACTTTGGTTAACTTGAACTTAATCTTACTGTTGTAATTGATTTTGGTCGTTCTCCAGTAGTGTTTGTCCTTGTAGGTCTTTATTGGCTCTCGACAATTTATTATTGTGTAATTTATGGTGCTTTCCCATAAGAGTTTTTTATTATATGAGTCCACTTTAGCTCATGTTATGTTATATTTTGTTGTATAATTTAATTTGCCTTATGCATTTTGTTTTATTTACTTAATTACCTTGATTATTGATAACATTATGTTGATCTTGGTAAGAAAAGAAAATAACATTATTTTATTATTAATGTAAAAGAGTTTCTTTTACTTAAAAATTTATTTGTATTATCCTTTATTGCTATGTTACATATATTAATTTTCTTTTATTTAAGGTTGCTTACTAGTAATCAATTAAGCCTTAGCTTTAAGAATTGTTTAACTTAAATCGTTAATGTTTAGGATTCTTCCTTGTCATACATTTTTTATTTTTATGTACTTTATTATTTTTTTCTATTAGTCGTATTAAGTATATTGAATGGGTTGTTGTTAACGTCACTTATTCCACAGCTTCCGCCTTGTTTTTGGATCTTCTCATCTCTACCTTGGTGGAGTGATGAGTGTGCTAGCCACCCATTACTCCCCACCTCTCTGTTTTGGCTTTCTGTTCCTGATCTTCAGCCAAGCCCTGCCCACGTTCTGATCGTTCCGTCTGAAACCTGCCCCTTTCTGATGTAGTTCTTCTTCTTGTGGAAAAGAAAAGGAAGTTTACTGATTTAGAGCCCTCATCAACCTTGATTGCTGCTGGTGCTTCTTTCACAACATGCCAAATCTTCACTCTGCTTTGAATTCCTGTTGTCCATGGCTTTAGGGATAATCCTCCGTTCCTGGTCCAGGTGAAAGTTGATGCTGCAAGCAGATACACGATGAATCTTCTTTACTTACGCCAGAGGCTTTCATATATTGACTACGCTCTTTCTAATTTGGATATAGAGGCTTCACCCCTCCTTCCTGGAAGCGCGCCCAGAGGGAGGCGAGTGTTCCTCTAGTTCGGTCCTTTCGTGTTTCTTTGCTATAGAGTCTTTGGTTATTAATATTACAGGTTGACCTCTGTTCTTTACACCTTATTCATGTTAGTGCTGTAATTTTATTTTTGACCTTCACTCTTCAAGTGTTTCTCATCTATAATTCTCTGTGCTAGATTTTGGTAGTTTTACCTGGCAGGTGCTCTCCCTCAGCAATTTCAGATACGAGTTGAGCTATAGCGAATTTTTCATTTAGATTTATTTTTTTTTCTCTCAAGAATTGCTACTACTGTGTCTTAGCCACCTCATCATTTTGTTCTTTCTTGTTGACACCTTGGGGAGTTTGGTTCCAGATTGGGACTAGTAGGGACAGGGCAGGACTCGGCCGTACTTGACTTATCTTCCAGGACTTCAGGTTTCAGGACTTCTTTCTTCAGGCCCCAATTAAGGAATTTTTGGTGACTAATGTCATGTTTTAATGATTTTGTTAGCATGTGTGGTCATGCCCTCAAAAAAAAAAAAAAAAAAAAAAAAAAAACATATAAGTAGATTATAGTAAAATATACCAATATTTAAAAAAAAAAAAAAAAAAAAAAACAAAAAAAAAAACAAAGAATAAAAAAAAATACAAAATAAAAAAATGGATTATAAAAAAATATACTATACCTTATTAGCAAAAGAGCTATTGGCCAATTTTCTGAAAAGGGCGTTTGACCCATGCTTTATTTTATGAACTTTTGTAAATTTAATACTTATATGTACATTGTACTCCTTGCATTTTACCATATTTGCTTTACCTAGGTAATTTTGTGGTTATCATTTTTTTGTTTTGAATTTTGGTGATGGGAATTTTGTGTTTTAACCATACCATGTTGCCATATAATGTTTGTCTTGTTTTCTTCTTAGTGATCAGCCCCCCCCCCCACGAGAGGTGTGATGCAACCAGGTTGCTTTTCCTTTTCATCCTTTTGTTTCCCTCTCCTAATTCCTTTCCTTAACCAGCCCTTGCAGATTTTGTCTTGGTATCTGGGGTCTGGGGGACCTCCGGGGCCCCGGCGGCGCCCCCTCACTCCTGGATCCCTTGGGATGTCTGTTAAGGGTCTGGCAACACTGTTTTCCCCCTCTCCCGACCGAAGCTTTAAAAGGCGAGGTTTCCCTCCTTTAGCTCTCTCAGTCCCTTTGGCCTCCCGTACTCTCTTCTTTAGCTCCAGGTATTATTTAAATATTATTTCACTATTATTTCATTACTTTTACAAGCTGATCAAAGCTGGCTTTGGTTATCGTGTGCAGGTGAGGTGTTTCCTTCTTTTCGGGTTCTTCCGTTTTCTCTTTTCCGTATTTTTCTTATTCCCGGCTTAGAATCTTATTTTACGGGTTTTATCTGATTTCGTTCTTTTAGTTTGCCTTTCCCGTGCTTTCCTCTCTTAAAGGGGTGCATAAGAAGGTGTTGAAATATAACACAGGAGAAGAATTGAGCTTTAAATTATTGTAGTGAGTGTGAGGCATATTTGTAAAATTTTAGTTTTAAACTCTCGACGAAGAACATTTAGAACTGGAAAGACGGAGTTATAGTCCATTAGATATAATTTATGCATTTAAACAGAGTCCCATATTACAACAGAGTTATTAAGTTTAACTTATCTTAATTCTATTTGACTTTTCCTCATTTATGCCGTAGGTCTATTGGAAAAGTATTGTGTTTGTAATCAAATCTGAAACCAGAATTACACCTAAATTATCCGTTTTAGACCTCTTGAGTGGTTTTCACAAAGTTGTCTGTCTGTATGCGTGATTGTGTCTGTTATTATCATAGCTCCTAGAGCAGTTCTGCAAGAGTTTTGAAACTTTTAACAAAAATCAATCTTTAGCGTCTGGTTGTGCTTTTCATAAAATAATTTTCTAAGACGTCATTAATCCGCAATAATGACTGCCTAAAACTTCATAAAATGAAAAATGCGTCAATTGATTTGAGATTTGGGACGCATGTATAAGAGCAATATATGTGCCATGTCATTATCAGCATTAGTTTGATTTTTATCTAATGACTTGTATACGTTTTAGCGAATATCCTTTAAAAATATTTGCAATTGGGATGGATGCCATGTTTTCAATTATTGTGAAGTACGGAAATAATTATAATAATTTGAGTTGAAATTTGATACAATTGTATCCTTTAATGTAACAAATAAGCATATTAAGTTTCGTTTCATTACAGCAAACATATCTACGGTTATTTTTGGATCATAAAAGTTAAATAGCATCGAGCAAGGACAATGCCACTGCTTGGAATTAAACGGAAGACGTGTCGTAGAATAGATTATTGAGGATAAGCGTAGATATTCTGATGTGATAAGGAAGAGTTCCGAGGTGCCCCCGTGCCCGATTTTTAATATGAAAACGAATCTTTTTTTACACAAAATAAATTTGTGTTAATTTAACTTAAAAATTTACACATATAAATTATAAATTACCTCAAAACAATATCTAAAGAATCCAGCGTAAGTAAACTTATCAAGAAAAGGTGGCATATCTTTAACAAAGACTAGAAATCCTGCCAGTAGAATGAAAACGGCTAACAAGACTGAGCCGTTGAACACTCCATTCTGAAAGAAACAATTATCAAACCATCTTATCAGTATAAAATTATAATTATGTTATGATTAATACAAAGCGATATAAAATGTTAATCAACAAATTGTATCAAACAATGTCGGATTGATCCAAGGAGAGCGAAAACTAAAGTGCAAATATACATTGTTTACTGCTTCAACAAAACAAAACTCTAAGAGTTACCACTAAAGCATGTTGGGGATAGGATACAGGGATAGGGTTACTAAACAAAATGTAAACACATGATTATAAAATATATGACCCTATGAAAAGTTTTATAAAGCAACACAGGAATGCTCTTAAGATTCCAGAGCATAGATTATCTAAGTCTCAGGTTGGTCAGTTTATGCTTAGGATTAAAAATTTTAACAAACAAACATCCTTAACGAATCCAGAGTCTGTATTTCAAAAATTTTAATGCTGAATTAAGGCAATTTTAACAGAGAAGCCATTTAATAACGTGAGAAAAAATTTATTTGTACTTATTTAATGTCAACCTTAAAAATTTCTTCTTTCTCAGCTGATAGCTTTTTAGTACATTTTAATTTTCTCCATCCTTAAAAAAAAATATTTGGTATCACTAAATCAGTTTTTTGTTTGAAATATGAAGGCACATTTGTGAGAGAGCTTTCTTTAAGCTTTGGTATGCTCAGGTAATTCTCACATTTTAGTACCCTCCCTTCTAGATCATCTTACCTTATCATCTTAGTGTCAAGAAAGGATTTGTTATAAATAATAACAGAGATCAGATTAATACATATATTCTGAAAATAGGTTCAAAGAGTACTTACATATTTATTAATATATCAGGTAATCCCTACTCCTTAAGATAAAAGTAATTGATACATTTTATATTAAGATACAAAATTATGGCAAAACACATAAATACATGATTCTGAGACCGAGCCAAGACCTGTTCTGAAGTTGCACCACTCTCTTCCCCTTTCTCCCATCTCGCCCCCACTTAGCACTTTCATCTCTTCTTAATATATATCATTGTAGATTTGGATATTAAATAGAAATAGGATATCAGCAGTTTATTCAAGGATAATATATCATTGTATAGGTAAGTTGTTTATACTAAGTCATGTGACATCATTAATAATAAATTTGATCGTCACACATTTATGGCAATCCTAGCAACATACAAGAGTAAATAATTTCTTTTAAATTACATTGAAAGTAAGGTTAGGCACTTAAAGAAATATTAACCGCTAATTTACATTGTATATTAATTAAGTAAATTAAGATATTTGTTAAAAAAAATCTACTAATTACAAAGTAATTATTTTGCCTAGCTGGTCGGCCTAGCCAAGTCTGAAAGTTTATTTGGATACTTACTACTGGATTTTTCATAGTTCCCATAAACAATCCTATGAGCTCTGATATAACAACAGTAAAGACTAGAGCTGTTGCGAAGAATATGATCCTCTTGCATTCCAGTTGTTGTCCTGTCAAGACGTAACTGATACCGGCGTAACTGGCACAGAATAATAACTAATAGGACAGATAAGTAACATTAGAACAATCATCACAACTAATTCCTTATATTATAGGGAGACATTGCTACTGTAGTTTGTGTTTCTGCAACTTCTTATCTGGTGAAAATCGTATTGTCTTTATTAATAGCGGAGGGTCAAACTTCAGCTGATCTAATATCTCATTTAACAATAAGCAATGCAAAGTTGCAAGCAAAAACATCTACAGTTTAATAGAATATAGCTGTGTTTCTATCCCTAGTCACCTGGGGATAGTAGTATCAAATATGTTTTTTGCACAGCAAGCATGATGGCAGTAAGAGATCACCGCTTGTCTCTACAGTAAATCTTTGCATTTCACATTCTTTGGAAATTTAAGGGAAGGGCAGAGTGAGCTCAGGTTCTGTCAGTGCCAAGAATCATTAAACGCAAGAAAACAAAGTGGGACATGACAGTAAGTCGAGCCAGATATAGTGGCGATTGTCGATGATAAAACAGTTCCCAGATGTAATATAGCAATCAGCTTGTAACATTACCTAAGTGTTTCTCGCATGCATGATGGTGATAGTAATAGTAGTGATAGTAATATGGGGGGAGTGGTAATAACTAACAGGCAAGTAGACCACGTTGTTGGGCCCTTTTTGCCAGCTCCCAAAGATAATGTTCTACTCCTTTTAATTTCAAGTGTAGATATATTTCATCTAATCTAGTAGAGCCGTGAATTTCTTTGGTTCCTCTCATGCTTTTTCAAGCAATCATACATATTTTCTCTGACCTTTATAGTCTAGTGAAAACTGGGAACAACACGTGCTCTCACTGTCAAACCAAACCTCCACACACTATAAACTACAAGGCAGAAACAGTATAGTATTATAATGAATCTACAATGAGGGTCCTAAATTTTAATAGCGTAAGGGATCTTTAACGAGTACCTGACAACGCACAGGCTCGAGACCACCGGCTTTACGTCCCTTCTGAAGGACGTGGTACGCAGAATTTTTATCCCTCTCACAAAAATCCTAGAGACCCGTGCTGGGATTGAACCCATGACTAAAGTCCATTCATTCTGTGTATTGGCCGCGTACCTTAACCACTACACCACGGGTGACTCTTTTTATGCATGATGGTACTGTGAGATTTATCATGAGTAATAAGAGTTATAGGGGAGTGACGGAGTCAGTGCAGATGATGAGTTCCACTTCTTGCTTCCAATAGGATCAGCAACTCCAAGCATCAGTGTAAAGCATTTCATATTCATCCGACACATGTTATGAGTAAAGATATAGCCCAAATCAGTCAGCTCCTTAGTGGAGGAGAGGTTAGTAATATTCTAAATTAATGTAATCTGACCTGGTCGAAACTGACATAAAGAATGGTTTTAACAAAAGTAAGAAAAACGCTCAAAACAGACTGACTGAATTGCGCTAAATCCTTAGTGCTTGCCGTCTAATAAATATATTGAGGCAGCGAAAGATTTAAACAAAGGATCAACACGGTGACTACAGGGTCAGAGGGGCAAGTTGACAAAAAACTACAATTTAAAAAGACATATTGGCAAATTACGATTTAATAAAACTTTGTAACACACGTCCTATATTTTTAAAGATGCTTTCAAAAGTTAAAGCAAAATGTTAATTCTTAATACGACTATATCAGAGTCGTAATATAAATTATTGTACGAAATATAACAAGTACTTGCAAATATCCAAATTTGGGAAATGAATGATAATTGATAAGCTAAATTACCTGAACTGGTAGGTGTACTGTTAGTAACGCGAAGAAATGTGTTGTGAAGGTGTACCAGTTGTTAAAGTGTTCCTTCTTTAAGACTTGAATTTCTGCAGGAACTGAAATGAAGACGTGTTCATGATAAAGACAATGACGAGATATAAAAGAACTAACACATAGGTGGCACGGTGGCACATATAATTTAGATAAATGTACTATGTATGACTACCAGCTGAAATCGTCTCTTCTATTACCTTACCTCCTTATCTGTTATAAATGAACCCTATAGCTTTGTTCACTTATGTGTGTGTCTGTCCTTACCAAACCTGTGTGTGTCTGTCCTTTATGTGTGCCTCACCAAACCTTATGTCAGTGTGTGTCTGTCCTTACCAAACCTTATGTCAGTGTGTGTCTGTCCTTACCAAACCTTATGCCAGTGTGTGTCTGTTCTCACCAAACCTTATGTCAGTGTGTGTCTGTCCTTACCAACCTTATGTCAGTGTGTGTCTGTCCTCACCAAATCTTATGTCAGTGTGTGTCTGTCCTTACCAAATCTTATGTCAGTGTGTGTCTGTCCTTACCAAACTATGTCAGTGTGTGTCTGTCTTACCAAACCTTATGCCAGTGTGTGTCTGTTCTCACCAATTATGTCAGTGTGTCTGTCCTTACCAAACCTTATGTCAGTGTGTCTGTCTCACCAAATTATGTCAACCAAACCTTATGTCCTGTCCTTACCAAACCTTAGTCAGTGTGTGTCTGTCCTTACCAAATTTATGTCAGTGTGTGCCTGTCCTCACCAAACCTTATGTCAGTGTGTGTCTGTCCTTACCAAACCTTATGTCAGTGTGTGTCTGTCCTTACCAAACCTTATGCCAGTGTGTGTCTGTTCTCACCAAACTGTCAGTGTGTGTCTGTCTTACCAAATCTATGTCAGTGTTGTCTGTCTACCAAAATCTTATGTCAGTGTGTGTCTGTCCTTACCAAATCTTATGTCAGTGTGTGTCTGCCTTATGTCAGTGTGTGTCTGTCCTTACCAAACCTTATGCCAGTGTGTGTCTGTTCTCACCAAACCTTATGTCAGTGTGTGTCTGTCCTTACCAAACCTTATGTCAGTGTGTGTCTGTCCTCACCAAATCTTATGTCAGTGTGTGTCTGTCCTTACCAACTGTCAACCACCAGTGTCTGTCCTTACCAAACCTTATGTCAGTGTGTGTCTGTTCTCACCAAACCTTATGTCAGTGTGTGTCTGTCCTTACCAAACCTTATGTCAGTGTGTGTCTGTCCTTACCAAACTTATGTCAGTGTGTGTCTGTCCTTACCAAATCTTATGTCAGTGTTGTCTGTCCTTACCAAACCTTATGTCAGTGTGTGTCTGTTCTCACCAAACCTTATGTCAGTGTGTGTCTGTCCTTACCAAACCTTATGTCAGTGTGTGTCTGTCCTTACCAAATCTTATGTCAGTGTGTGTCTGTCTACCAAACCTGCCAGTGTGTGTCTGTCTCACCAACCTTATGTCAGTGTGTGTCTGTCCTTACAAAAACTTATGTCAGGTGTGTCTGTCCTCACAAATTTATGTCAGTGTGTGTCTGCCTTACCAAATCTTATGTCAGTGTGTGTCTGTCCTTACCAAACCTTATGTCAGTGTGTGTCTGTTCCTCATATGGTCAGTGTGTGTCACCAAACCTTATGTCAGTGTGTTCTGTCCTTACCAAATGTCAACAACCTTATGTCAGTGTGTGTCTGCTTCATGAAACACATGAATATTTTGTAACTAACAAGAAATCTATTCATGAGTAAGAAAGTACGCATGTTCAAACTAAATTAAAAAACAAATTAATCCCTTATTAATCCCTTTCAAAACAAATTAACATAGAAACACTTCCCCTAAAAATAATATAAATAATATAAATAATAATATATAAAATTATTTTTTTATTTTTATTATTATTATTATTATTATATATATTATTTATTATTTATTTTATTATTATTATTTTTTATTAATATTTTATAATATATAAAAAATAATATAAAGAAAAATTGCATAACATGTCTCACCAGTTCACTTAAGACCCTACAACGGCATACTGTGACAAGGGGGAAAATTTTATATCATGACAGCAAGATGTTTGACAATTAGTACGTTCACACACACTTTAGATCCGCGTATCGTATAGAGTATGATCTCAATACGGTAATTTAAGCTGAATCAACCATGCGGAGGGGATCCGATCGCATACGCTAGAACTAGGGAGATGGAATCTTAATGGATCCCCTAATACGCTGTCTTTTTGTGTGTGTACCTTTAGAGACGATCTTATTTAACGGATAACTTTTTCGTCGAACTTTTATTTCACTTCTATACAACTGTTTTTGATCAAATAACTTTTAGAATATTATTTTTTTAGTGTAACTTTATTATTACACAAAGAAATCACAATTTAATTAAATATATTTTTTGTTTTAAACTTCCTTATAACCAAAAGTAAAGCTTCACGATACGTTTAAAGATAACAAGGTTAATTTCGATATACTAGCTATGATAGTTAAATTAACTTAAGAAATTAAAACTATGTGACAAAATGTGTGTGTGTGTGTGTGTGTGTAAATACTAGTAATTTAACTTACACTTGAGAGCTGCTGGCATCATAGACGTAAAACATATGTAGAGGATACAAATGAAGAAATAACTTAGATTACTGTAAACTTTAGCACCGTTGTTCCCAAAGCCTTGGAAGAGCAAACCAACCACGAGGCCAACCAGAGTGTGCAGCGCCAGCTTCAGGTAACTTATCATCTGTCGACAAACATAAAAATTCATTTTAGCGAATTTCTATGAGAAAATATTGCGGATGACGTAGTTTAAAATTGTTATTAATATTTGTACAGCTTACCTTCATCTGCATAGATATAGCAGATGAAGGTAAGATGACGCAGCCTGGCTAATTATAAGTTAATTATAAGTTATTATAAGTTAATTATAAGTTATTATAAGTTAATTTATAAAAAATTGCTGGTTAGATAATAGTTTTCTTATTTTGTTGATTTTAAAACTAATTCAGTTGGTCTTGAAAATAATGTCGTCTCTTATCCGAGGTAAGATACGTTATTTTAACAAATTTGGTACTCCTCAGCGTAATTTGCTTGGTGCATTCTGCTAATTTTTCAGTGTAAAATGACATAATTAGCTATTTAGTGATTTCAAATCAAACAAAGACAAAAAATTAAATAAAAGAACATTGGCGACCATGGATGTGGTCTGCCGCATCCATGTGGCAGACCTTCTTGAAGATATTCTAACCATTAAATCATTTAGAGATGGTTCATGGTCACCCAACTCTATAGTCTCTCATCATCATAATGAAAGGCATTCAGAATATTTGACAAGTGGTTTGTGATAAGTATTTAGTGGCTACACATGTTTTGTGGATTAGTTCAATTCTAATTTAGATATAATAATTGTTAAATTACGGTTACGTCATGACTGTGCTGTGTTTTAGAAACAAGCTCTGCAAAGTATCAAACAAATAACAATTCTCAAAACCCATAAAAACAATGAGCCACTTCGCAACCCGCTTCCAAAATTTAACATTTTTAGACTGATCTAGCCGCAGATATAGTTGATATCTTATTGGATCAGAACGATTGATTAAGCCGATTAGAACTACAAATGATCAACATTTAGCTTTGTCTGGACATCTATCCTGTTATCATTTGGTCTGTTAATATCAAGGATGTTGAATAAAGGGGATGATGCACTAAGTCGAATTGCCATTCAACAAAGTGACCCCATCGAAAATCAAAACATAGAGATGAATGCAACACGAAACACACGTCATAAACCAACTGCACATGCTTGGTACGAACTGCGCATGCTTATGATCCTTATAACAGCGCAGGTCTTAAAATTTAGAGGCAAACTTATAACCTAAGGGGAGGTAAGTTTGCTCCTATTTCTCTATCTCATAAACTTCCATGGGGTCAGAAATGTTCCTTAATGCGTCATCCCCTTTATTCAACATCCTTGGTTAATATAGTAAAGATCGCCACTATTGGAAATTTTCTTTGTCTGATACTATTGGAAATGGTGTGAAATTATAGGTCGTCTACTTACCCAGTCCCGGTGCAGCTGTTTAGCCAGCTTAGGAACTAAACATAAATATCTATATAACTCTGATGGCTTTTCGTTCAAAGCGTTGTTACTGGATCGAATCCCTGTCTTTTTATCGTCTGAAAAGTGCAGTTAAATTGATAACTTTTTAAAAACTAAATCATTTACTAGTGCTTTTTCATCATGAAAATGACGCTTTGAGTTTGTTAGGATGACGAAAGTTGAGAGGGGGTGGGGTATCGATTCATATTGGCTTTTGATAACAAAAATAAACGTCCAAAAACTCTTACGTCAGAAACAAATTGTTTTTGAAACTTGAAATGACTTTAAAACAAGGTATTTTAAATTCAAGTAGACAGCGAGCTAAATTGATTGAGACCGGTTTTAGCAGAATTGGACTATGCCAAGAGGAGCCTACGTTGTTAATTTCATAATGTTGTATGTATGTATTCATCTGGGTCAAAAACCTCTATAATGTCTGTTGGGCTCAATAGTGGTGGAGGGTGGGGAGGTAGTATAGAAAAGGGCCTTCTGTCTTATTCTGGTATGCCTACAGTCCCAGAAAGACAGGACAAAAATGGCTTCCACAGAACCACGCCGAGCTAAGCAGGCACGAAAAACAGAAGAACCACGAAGTAGTCTTTACAAGGGCAAAACAAGTAGTCTTAAATTTTTTACAAGGGAAATAAATTCAACATTTTATGATAAAATTGCCTGCTACACGGGCCTGTGAGGCGCTGGATGCATGGCAAAATGCCATGTAACAACATATAATAAAACATCAAATGATAAATCAAATAATACGAAAAAACAATAATGAGGCTCACGGCCACTTAGCGGCTACGGGCCGCAGGAACCGTAGCCTAAGGAATTAATCTAAAAATAATTAATAATATAATTTAATATAAAAATATATTGATATCATTATTATGAAGAATCAGAACCTATAATAAATAAGGAAAAATAAAAAACAAGTCTCTCCACTGATGTTATTGTATTATGACAAAGCCAGCTTTCAGACTTGACAGTCCATCATCAGTGCCTAACCAACAAAGTATAAAATTAAAATTTACAAAAAAGAAAGAGTACACAAACTTAAGCACTAAATAATAAATGAAAAAATCAAATACAATCATTACAAACATCATAATGATAAATAAATAATGTAACTCATAAGATGTATAACCAATAAATAAATAAAAGAATGTAAGTATGCGAGAGAAAAATATAAAAAGATAAATAAGTAGTAAGATAATAAATATTATAAAATAAATAAAATAGAAAAAAAAAAACCAAAACGGAAATAGAGAAAAAAATATAAGCAAAACCAAAATAAAAATATAATAAAAGCAATATGAAAATAAAAGAAACAGAGAATAGAAAATTACCGGCGAGATGCGAAGAAAGTGTTAAGAAACGGAAGTGATTGAGTCGTCCAACTTGTTGAAATCGACTGAAGGGAAGCGAGGCGCTTTAGCTAAAGCACTCTGAATCATCGTCACCGCCCCGCTTTCCCCTCTCTTGTTAAGCGCTTTATCACCACTTTCCTTTACATTCCTTGCAATTTCAACATTCTCCAAGAAATTCATAATACAGCCTTTTTGGGCCATATGTAGAAACGCAACCTCGTGCTTGTGGCTTATATGGTCCTCTATGGAAGTGTCTATGTAGGCCAAACTGGTAGAGCCTACTTTACTAGACTTAAAGAGCACTTCCGCAAGCAAAATAGTAGTTCTATCAGCACATCACTGAAGGACCATATAAGCCACAAGCACGAGGTTGCGTTTCTACATATGGCCCAAAAAGGCCGTATTATGAATTTCTTGGAGAATGTTGAAATTGCAAGGAATGTAAAGGAAAGTGGTGATAAAGCGCTTAACAAGAGAGGGGAAAGCGGGCGGTGACGATGATTCAGAGTGCTTTAGCTAAAGCGCCTCGCTTCCCTTCAGTCGATTTCAACAAGTTGGACGACTCAATCACTTCCGTTTCTTAACACTTCTTCGCATCTCGCCGGTAATTTTCTATTCTCTGTTCTTTTATTTTTCATATTGCTTTTATTATATTTTATTTTTTTTGCTTATATTTTTTTTCTCTATTTCCGTTTTGGTTTTTTTTTTTTCTATTTTATTTTATTTATTATATATTTATTTTATCTTACTACTTATTTATCTTTTTATATTTTTTCTCTCGCATACTTATATTCTTTTATTTATTTATTGGTATACATCTTATGAGTTATTTATTTATTTATTTATGATGTGGTAATGATTGATATTTATTTGATTTTTCATTTATTATTTAGTGCTTAAGTTTGTGTACTCTTTTCTTTTTTGTAAATTTTAATTTTATACTTTGTTGGTTAGGCACTGATGATGGACTGTCAAGTCTGAAAGCTGGCTTTGTCATAATACAATAACATCAGTGGAGAGACTTGTTTTTTATTTTTTCCTTATATCTGGACTCCACACTCTATTTTCTATAATAAATAGTTTATTGGTTTATTAGTTTCATCAGCCAAGTAGAGATGACCAGAGGTTTTCTAATGCAATCCTGAACATAATATAACAGAATTTCCTAAACTATCAATTCAGTGGTATCATTCTAAGCTATAATTAACTTTATTTCATAACACACTAGACATTAGGTTAACTAATGATTATGAGGTCGGTCCTTGCGAATCTTGACATCCTTTCCTCCCTATCTTTCATTTCCTCTCCTTATTTTAAGATAAAGGAGTAATCGAAGTATTTCCTCCCTATCTCTCATTTCCTCCCCTAATTTTAAGATAAAGGAGTAATCAAAGTATTTCCTCCCTATCTTTCATTTCCTCCCTTATATTAAGAAAAGTAATCGAAGTAGTATTTCCTCCCTATCTTTCATTCCTCCCCTTATATTAAGATAAAGGTGTAATCGAAGTATTTCCTCCCTATCTTTCATATCCTCCCCTTATTTTAAAGGTGTAATCGAAGTATTTCCTCCCTATCTTTCATTTCCTCCCCTTATTTTAAGATAAAGGTGTAATCGAAGTATTTCCTCCTATCTTTCATTCCTCCCCTTATTTTAAGGATAAAGGATAATCAAAGTATTTCTCCCTATATTTCAGGGTTAAAAGTAAATGATCATTACCTTTAATGCCTTTCTGCGCAGCATGACTTTTCCTCCAATTATTACTTTCTAAAGCAGAGACTAGTTTATCGTTATAGGAACCGAATTCTCCGCAAACCACGTCCATGACTGTAACAGATACATCAGTATGAACAGTTGCATAAACATATGCATCAGGTGGTTGACTGTTACAGATACATCAGTATGAACAGTTGCATAAACATATGCATCAGGTGGTTGACTGTAACAGATTCATTCCTATGAACAGTTTCATAAACATATGCATCAGGTGGTTAAGCAGGACTCGACAGAGAGATGTCTCAGGCTGGAGGACTCAGTGGCGTAGTAGACACTAGTTGATTCATGCAGCTCTCGTTTTCCTTAGAGGGTCCTCATAGCTATCTTGACGTCATAAATTATACGAATAAAACACAATCGCAAAGTTTCGCTGCGGACCAAGGGGAGTGGCTCTATTTTAAACCAGTAAAATAGAAGAGATTTGTCCGAGTACAGATAATTAGTGTCTAATTCACTTCTATCATGACAACTCTCCAATTCCTTGGTATAAGGAACAATTAGAGCCCTACTGTATAAATAAACTTGAATACTCTTGAAACTATATGGCGAAAACATATTTCATTAATAAATAAATTATGAATTGTATGAACTCAGGTTCATTAAGGATATGGAGTCTGTCTCGAGTACCTGCCATCGTACGAGCTTAGATCCTCTGGCTAATTGTTTCCTTTAATTGATGGCTTGTGTAAAGCTTTTTTCATCCCGGACATATAAATCCGAGAGCCACCGAGATCTAACCAGGACCCTCTGGTCAGGTCTACTTGACCCATTTAAATATCTATATTATTGTATATAATTACCAAAGTCAGCTGGATTGTGGAATTGCGGACAGGGTAAGCCCACGTATTGTAGAAAATGCAACAGATTATCAGCGTCTCCCTGGTACACTGATTTGCCTCCAGCGATAACATACAGATGATCGAACATGGAGAATATAGCAGCTGACGGTTGGTGTATGGTGCAAACTACTGTCCTCCCTGATCGAGCTAATCCCTTTAATTTATTGACTAATATGTGACTGCTTAAACTATCCAGGCCTCTGCAATCATCCAGATATAGGGATTATAGTTGAGAATCTATTATAGTACATTTAGTAAATTGGGGCGTCTAAATTGCGGGAGATCTCCAGGCTCTGATTGGTTCTCGCCAATAATTCACATAATCGTATGCTAACCTCATCATTCAAGTTTCCTTGTTTAGTGTATTTTCAAAATTTTGGCTGAGTTCTTATAGACGGTTATTAAAGTCTTAAAAAATATTTTTCAAATAGCACAAATAGACCTAAAAATTTATAGTTAGGTAGACTTTTTGATAAAGTCCTTTTTATTTTTTCAGATAAGTTAGGTACATATGGTATTGCTACGAATTGATTATGAATATAGGATCTTCATTATTAGCATTATGTTTAGGGGTTTTTTCTCACTTAGAAAGTGGTTAATTGTAGAGCGGACACTGTGTGCCAAGTTTCTACAATTTTACTTTTTTTTATTTTATAATTATCTGGACAGAAAACGGCGAACAATACTACACGTGTCTAGAACTATTGATTTCTGACAGAGTTGTATAAATGTTATCAGGAAAGATTTAAATGTTTGAATGAGTCGTGAATACTGTTAGGACTATGGTAGTGGCTGACATTACTATTGGGATGATGACGGTTTCATTTAGTTGCCATTATTATTATTGTCAATATTATTATTAGAATTATTTATATTATTCTAATAATATAAATAATTCTAATAATCCAAACAATTCTAATAATATAACAATGCATAATTCTAATAATTAAATAATTCTAATAATAATAATTGACAATTAATTATAATGCTGAATAATGAAGATCCTATAATTCATAATCAATTCGTAGCAATCCCATATGTACCTAAAAATTTATTTTTATATCAAGTTTCAACTCACTAGCACAAACACTCTGGGAGCTACGATTCATAGACTCACACACACATTCACAAACACATACACACACACACACATACAGACGACTTAGGACTCGGTGGAAACTACTCAGGCGAAACTTTTCAAATACTTAAATCAAATAATCAGGTGAAATCCCGATCTATATTTTCTTGCAAACACAATAATAGTCCTATATAACTACGGTATTTTGGGAAGAGGTAAAATTAGCAGTTACTGAGCTAATAATACTGAGCTATGGCGTTTTGGAATGGCGATCATAGTTTTGAATTAACTATGGACTACATTTTGAAGCATGTTTACAGCATGACTACATATAAGCATGTTTAAAAAATCTTTGAAAAATCCGAAAAAATGAGAGAACATAGCTGCTGCTACTGAATGCACGCAAATCAAAGAAATTCGGCTGGCCTGAGGACATTCGTGCCAAATTATTTTTTGTGTTAAACGATTTTTTTTGTTTTCTTAAAAACCAACAAGTCAACAAGATATAAAAATTTTTATTTTTTAAACATTACGCAACAACTTTAACCTACAATTATGTTTTAAGTTTTTACTATTTAACACAAATATAGTGAGAGTGTTGCATGCCACAGACACTCATCTACCCACACACACACACACGCACTAAGAGCTGTCAGGACGTCTTAAAATTGCCTAATACGGATTATTCAGATAAAATCCTGATTATTAGGGATTATTATTAGGGTGTGCACAGTGCTTGTCTAATATACAGCAGTAGATAAAGAATAAATTTATTAAAACCAAAGAGATATTTTAATAAATTTATATTTAAAACAAATATCACTTAGTAAGAACAAGATATTAAACATGACTTTTTTCATATTTTTTACTCACGTAATTAACTTTTTCAAGAACTCATAAAGTTGATTAATGTCTGCAGAACTATTTTAATTAGTTTGTGAGACAAAGATTAATGACACTAAATAATTAAATTCCTTCGTTTGTTAGCTATATTAATAACTAATAAGCATTTATCTTATACAGTACGAAATATAAAAACTGGTTGGTAATGTTTTATGATCATTTAGGTAATAATGTTATTCCAAGGGAGTAGAGCGATTCAGATAGAGATTATAAGACGGATAAAATAAAGCAATTCCAATAGAGTTGATAGTACCGATGGAGTAGAGTAATTCCGATAGAGTTGATAATACCATAGGAGTAGAGCAATTTCCAATAGATTGATTAGTACCGATTAGAGAGTAATTCCGACCATAGGAAGTAGAGCAATCCAATAGAGTTGATAGTACCGACGGAGTAGAGTAATTCCGATAGAGTTGATAATACCATTGGAGTAGAGCAATTCCGATAGAAACAATAATACCGAAGAATTAAAGCAATTCCGATAGAGTTGATAATACTGATAAAGTAGAGCAATTTCGAAAGAGTTGATAATACCAATGAACTAGAGCATTTCCGATAGAGTTAATATACTGATGGAGTAGAGCAATTCCAATAGAGTTAATAATACCATTGGAGTAGAGCAATTCCGATAGAGTAAAGCAATTCCGATAGAGTTGAGCGATATTAGGCTTAATATAACATATAATATAATATAGCGAAAACAAATAATAATGTAGATTACTTTCACACAGGGCTTCGTATCGAGGAAAGGAAAACAGATAATATTGTAGATAACTTGAGTAGATTTTAATTTTACTAACACTATTTCACCCTTTATACTAATTCTAAGGTTAATTCAATGTTATTTACCAAACTGGTTGGGTTCTTCGTGTCATTGTAGCTGCATTCTACTTGTTTAATCTTTATCACCTTGACTTTTATATGACCTAACGAAGTTACTAATTGTATTGTTTATGACCTGACTTAAATATGTTTACAATAATCATTATATTTATGATTGTACTGCTTATGCCCTGCTGGAATGACTACATTTTTGACAAATGTATCAGCTGATCCAGTTTTAAGTAGTAAACTTAACAAGGAATTAAAGAGGTAACAATGTCATAATAACCTACTCAAATATTGCCATGATAATCTCTCATTACAAACACTGTATCTCAGGCATATTGGCCCAAGACATGAAGTCTTGTTAGCTTTTTAAGTTTTAAGTTGGACCAAGCTTAGAGTAATTTGCTACTTACACTAAATTAAGTTTATATACCTACAAAATTAACATTCAATGACATAGTAAAAAGAATGTTAATAGATAATTAATTTGCCAAGTGGTAGACAGTCAGTCAAAAACAGCTAATAGTATTAGTACAAGAGCTAGGCCAAATAAATTTCATTCATTGCTTTTGAAGTCATTGGTTTGACTTCAAACCATTTTTTTCGAAAAATATACCTTAAATTATGCGGGAACATAGTCTGCTTATCCAGAGTGGAACCCTTCATATGAATGCGCTTGCTTAAGATATTTAAACATTTCTTCTTGACTTAGTGGGGCGGAACACTACTGCGTTCCTAAATAAAATCACACAAATTCCACTTTTTTGCAATGAGTGTTTGTTTGCCTGTGGGTCGTGTGCAAAACATGAAAAGATAATTATTTAAAGTTTATAAAATGTTTCTGTTGCTCTTACAGTTATTTGCTCTTATGTCTTTTGGCTCTTCTGCATGTTATCTTTCAGCCTTGTTATCAACTTAAAATTTATAAATTTATTTGTCATTTTTTACCTTCATCATTTTTTACCTTCGCTTAGTTTTTGCTCCTTTTTGCCTGTGTACCTATTTATTGGTTCACTTTTTCTGCTTTTACTACTTGCTTTTATATATTTCATCAGGTTTGTTATTTTCTTTTTATTTTCTTACTCTTACTGTTTTTACTTCTCTTGCTTGACCTTTTTTTTCCCCTTTTTTTCTGTTTTTGTAGTTTCTTTGCTTGACTTGGATGATGAGGTGATACCTTTTGATTTTCTTGACTTATCCCCTTAGGGGTGATTATGAATCTTAATCTTTACTCCATCTTTTACTTTATGTTTTAACTGTAAGTACTTTTTTTAAATTATTTTTGTAGATGTTGTATTCTTATTATTTTTTCTATCTACTTATTGGATGTTATTTTTAATATATTACAAATGAATGATTATGACCAGTAGGGTCGAAACGTCTCCACTAAGAACGTAGTTTTTATTTATTTACCCTTTGGACCACAGCTCTCAAACCTATTCGACACAGGGTACAAACTTTTAGTTTTTTAGGAGATAAAATGTTTTATAAAACAAGTGTTTTTCCATCACAATCGGTCAACTAAGACTAAAGTTATGAGATTTGTTTAATGGCTAAAAAAGGCACAAATAGCAAATTTTTCAAGAAATTCAATGCCTTTGTTTAAATTAACATTTTTTTAATGTTTTTGAAAGAGCCATACCTTTGGTTGTAGATATGGCTTTTCATAATTGATGAAACACTTGTTTGATTGGAAATTGTATCAACTTTACAAAATTTTCCTTCATATTTTGTACAAGACCTACAGGGAACCACTTATTCCAAGAAAACGCAATTTTTGTGATTTTCTTAAATTTTGATCATGCACAGTCATAAGAAGGGCTTCACTCTGGATAGGCAGACTTTGATTTTACTTCATATTTTAAGGTATATTTTCAGAAAAATTTTGGTTTGAAGTAGAAACAATATAATTAATATTTCTCAGGTCCGGTTCCTAGACAATATGCTTTCCTCGCACCTTTTTAAACATCTTTAAAAAGTTGCCTCTCGATATTGCCCCTAGGTAGTCGTGATATTCTAAATAACCTGTTGAGGTGATAAAATCTTTATAAGATTTAGTGGGAAAATTAATCCTCAGGTCACATTTATCAACTATTTTAGTTGACTAGTTTAGTTCTCTTTATTAAATAAAATGCCTGAATGTGAGATCTAGATCGAGGGACTAGTTTTTGTTACACAGATACGATACGTACGAGGTAGGTTCATCCAGGTATAATACAGATATAATACGTCGAGTAGGTTCATCCAGGTATACAGATATAATACACGAGGTTCATCAAGTACAGATATAATACGTACGAGGTAGGTTCATCAAGGTATAATACAGATACAATACGTACGAGGTAGGTTCATCCAGGTATAATACTGATGGGTTATCGATTAGTTCTAAACAAACATTAAGACGTTTCTTCTGCCCCCCTGATAATTTCCCGCACGATGTATTCTTCGTTTCACCCATAGCCATGCTGTCTAGAATATCTTCTATCTGAAACAAATTTGTATTCCTGTTAATTAAAAGTAGCTGATAATTAAAGAGCACCCACCCCTAGCCCTGTAATAAATCTCTTTAGCTCGAATTTACTTTATTGGTAATCAAGATAATCTACTCCTCACCCTTTCTTCACTGTCATACGAAAAACCTGATAAAGCGTTTCTTCGGATGATAATTCCCTGAAGGCTTAGAGTAAATATTACGGGTAGAAAATTTGAGGAAAGACCTAAATCAAACGTCCAACTTTTCGGAAGCTACGTCCACATAACATGTAAGTCTATGCCACGATGAAGTGAAAATTATAGACTTTAGGCCCGTATTCAAAGACATCTTCCTAACATTTTCTTAACATTCTCCTTAAGGTACAAGGAGAATGTTAGGAAGATGTCTTTGAATACGGGCCTTAACTTTCATATGTGGACTCAACTTTACTGTTTTGTTTAATTGAAAGAGCGGGAATATACCGGAATATATTCTATGTTTAAACTTTCGACCTTTGACCAATAGCCAAATTACAGGTTGTGCACAAGGCTTGCAAGGCTTGAATTTTCCATTGTTTTGATATTTCAACAGTTTTTTCTTTAGTCGAGCTTTTTAATAGTTATTTATGCAACAAGGGATGAAAGTAAGTTTTACAGCTCATGTTAATGTTTCGTCCTAAGGCAGCGCCGAAGGAGGAAACTTCATTAGCTCACGAGGCTGGTAGGCCGAGGGAGATAAACTAGTTAGCTCCCGAGGCTTGCCGAGAAAGTTAACTAACATTTTGGCTCCCGAGGCTTGACGAGGGAGATAATACGAGAGCTGAAAACTTTCATCCCTTGTTGCACATTCAATTTTATCTACGACTAGAGAACTAATACTAACAACTATTAATATTCTTCAGCTCCTTAATTGTATTGTGTTAGTTTAGTTTATTCTTACACGTCATTATTCGTGAAGAGAGAATAAAGCCACTATCTTCACATTATTTTATTGTAAGCTGTCAATAGAATTATGTGTAATACTATACCTGTAATTTAAACCATTAGCGTGTGTATATTTGTTATGTTGCTACCCGTAGTAGCAACATAACACCGAAAAAAATTCATAAACATTTCCTCAAATTCCTAAAAATTTTACTAAAAAATTTTTCAAGTTAGCAACACTTTCACTTTTCCTCCCTAGTGAGTAAAAGTACATTTACAGTGTGAGATAACAAGACTATATGTAGAACTTACAATTACAAGGAGTAGATAATAATAAAATTTACTTACAAGTATTAATTTAGATTTAGGGCTGGTGGTATAACCAAGTTTACAGTCGGCAGCGAACTTCATGATCTCACTGACTGTGAATAGGTTGTTGAGATGATCGTCTTGCATGATATACGCCGAGTGGCGTCTAGTTAGGTTTTTTCTCTGGTTTACTGGTGTGTCATTGGCGTATATTCTCCCTTGGATGTCTGTATTGCTGCAACAAACAGGATAATTATATAGATAGGTGGATTGTCGATGGTACACAATAACACGACTTTGTCCTGATTAGCCACATTGGGAACCAATCACCAAATTTTTAGTATCAAATTCGACTAGATTCCATTCTGAATCAACACGAGTTTTCACTAGGTCTTATAACTTAATATTAGACAGGTGCATTCGTGACGCTCGATCCTCAGATCGGTCAGTGTGTTCAGTGGTGGAGGGGGATGGTGGTGACAAAAATTCCCCCACCATCGTTACTGATCCACACTTGTCTCGCGAACGCGTTTTATTCAGCTTTGTGCTGACAGTTGTTAATAGTTATATTACTGTTATTGTCACAACAACGTAGAAATTCACAAGATTAGTTAATTAAAAGAAAGTATAATTAAGAGAAGCAGACAGAAGGGGTTGTGTGTGTGATATCAACACAGAAACAAACAGTAATTGTGACATATGATATATATAAATTTTGTATTTCCGCTAAGAGGTCTTCAATTGAATAGGAGTGGGGGAGAAGTGATCGAACTGAACCTGCCGAAAGCACGGTTAGTAGGATCAGCCCCACCACTGCTATCCTGGCTTCCGCTTCTTTTGGCTCCTCCCCCTGACCACGCTCTTCGAGCACAATCATGGTAACTAGCATACACCTCTTGTTCAGAACGCTGTGAGCGCTTGGGCGTCGCGAATGCACCCTTAAATTCAAGAAATTTTGAACAACCTAGTCACAAACTACCAAAAACGATTTAATCGTGTAGTTTAAGTATGCGGGTCAGCCATGAGCATGTATACATGCACTACATACACTAGCGTACATACACTACATACACTAGAGCATGCTATACATACACTAGCAAATTCCTGCTAAGTTATGCCAGGCTCTAGTGACGACTTACAGCATATTTGTTCTTGAAGTTCAATCTCGCTCACGCGGAAATTAAATTGGTATCTCGATTGGTCGATTTATTTATTTTCCACTAGTCATTAATAACTTAAAGATCGACAATTAGTATTGACGTATGAGCTTCTATAGCAGATGTTATATTATTATAAAAATTAAAAATAATTTGCAAATATTTTTAGATTGATCAATTTCATTTTTATATGAAGTATTTCATTATATTTATTATTTTTTTTTCATTTATACCGCATGTTTACAGAAAATGTATCGTTTGCGAAAAATCCAAAACTGGGATGCAACCAAAAGTATCTGTTTCCGGTGATTTTAAGACCTCCTGAGTGGTTTTTTCAAAGATGTCTATCTGTATGTGTTAGTGATACATACAGATAGATGTGTATCATCGAAAGCTCTAGCAAGGATTTCTGCTATTCGGAAAATATTTTTTATGACGTCATTAATCCACAATAATGACTCACCAAAAATATCACAAAATGCTGTGTTCACACAGCATACAAAATCCGCAGATAGTATTGATTAAATACGCTGTAAGAACCATGCGGAGGAAATCAAAGGGGGACGGAGGGAGAACTATCAGGGAATTCGGTCTACTCCTTGATAATTTATTTGTGATTCAAAGACCGTAGCAGCGCCACCATCACTGGTAAGAAATTGATAATGAAAGGGTGATCAACATTATGATATGTATATGGGTTTCTTGTATTAGGATTTTTGCCTGACTGTCATCTAAGAAAAACCAAAACTATTATTTTGGTGTTCCTTTGAAATTGAAGTGGTGAAATTTAATTTATAAAACATTTTACTATTTCCGATATTATGTTTATTTTCGAACAACCATAAAACATGGAAGCAATGTATAAGACTAACATAAGTGCCAAGTTTCATCTCAGCATTATTTAAATTTTTATAAAATGACTTGTGTATACGTTTTAAAAAAAAGTACACAATTTGAGTTTAAATTTGCTACAAGTGTATACATAAACGTAACGTGTTTGCTACGTGATGGATAAATAAACTAAATTTTGTTTTAATACAACAAGTATATCCATGATTTTTGTTGTATCATAAAAGATAAGCAGCTATGAGCGTGGTCAGTACTGTATGGGTGACCGCTGGGGATAAAACGGATACATTTACTATCTGAGGATTAGCAAAACGAGTCTAAACTCGTGTTGCAGTATAAATTTGGCGAGCGAAGCGAGGCCGAAGCAGTCGATTAATATGCTAAATATTTTCGGGCAGCCCATTGCTTGACCGCTTTTATGCTTTTCTTGTCTTACACTTTTTGAATGGTTCTTGTTCATATTGTCTTTACTAGTTAAGTGGAATATTAACCTTATACCTTGGGCAAGTTTAAGAGTTGCCCTCGTTTAAAGAAGTACCCTGAACCCTGCAGTTAAAATATTACTAATTACCTGTGTCACTCATTTCTGAACCTCGTAAACTGTCATGCAAACTAACTTCTGCATCTCACATTATTTTGAAAATCTACAATTATAGTTATTACCTTTTACGGAAATCTTTGGTATTAACTTTGTTTTCAAACAATGTTTATCATATTAATCGTTTTGCCCTTGAAAATGTACTCATATATTAGGAAAACATGCACGCTACGTCTATTTTATAAAAATGATTAAATAAATCGGGTACGGGGTACCTCTATTATTTTCATCAAATTTGATGTGCCCGTTATTACATTGTTAAACATCATTCAGTTAAATTTCCTCGTGTAGCGGCCATAGGAGCCAACTTGAATCTTTGGGGAGCAAAAACTCATTTGCTTCCTTGGTAAGTTAATAATTAAATAAGCTTTAATAGCTTAGCTCTAAAATAAGTAATAAAGGCTCGCTTCAATCGCTAGATTGTTATAAATAAATACATTGATTTAGAAAAGGAAACTTGCTTCGCTCGCTAGATTGCTGTAAGTATATAAATCAAGACGAATCGATAGCTCGTAAAATTGCTAAATTATGAAATTAGGAAAATTAAAAGGTCTCGGTGGGAGAGGTTTTAGCAGAAGGAAACTATAATGACGTCATGTTTGTAGGAAGATTACTTGTTATACATACAGAATTAAATGTAATACCAGGAAAATTGAGAGAAATGATCTTTATTTATATTTACAGCATTCTAGTGAAGTGAGCAACATTGCATATATTTTCATATAATACAGCAATCTAGCGAGCGAAGTGAGCCTATTTGCATATATTTTTTTATATATTATCAGCGTTCTAGCGAGGGAAGCAAGTCTCTTTTATTATACTCACGAATATATTTATAGTAAGCTAATCTCTTAGAATTTGTTGACATATACATTTAAAGCAATGTAGAGAGTGAGCGAACCTATTTTTCTACATTCACGTATATATTTATAGCAAGTTAGCGAGTGTAACGAGCCTTTTTTAATGTAACTATTTTTATATTTTCGGAATTTTGTAAGCGAAGGGAGCCTCTTTGCTGGTATTTGTATTTATATCTCGTCCAGCCGACAAGATGTTTCGCCTACTTAGGAAAAAGTTATCGATATAACGACCTGGACCGTGCCGTCAACAAATCATTTCATCGTCGAATTATATCCTTTAAATTATCTGTTGATACATCGATCAATGGACACAGCAAACAATTTTTCGACGGAACAATATATACCCACCATAGATTATAATAATTATAATAATAAACATCTGTATTGGTACGTATTAGATTTTTCACAAAGTACAAGATTTATATGCGGCCTCTTTTGCAAGCAAATATGTCAAGACTCTCAGTGCATTCAAGGGAAAGTAGAGTAAGAGTCCTGTCATGAGATTCTTAACTTATTTATAGACATAATATTTTATAATATATATATATATATATATATATATATATATATATATATATATAATATATATATATATATAATATATATCTATTATTAGCTTATTTAATAGCTTGTATATCATTTATTAGTTTTATTAATAGTTAAAGAATATATTATTAAGAAAACTGAGAGGTAACATTTTAAAGCAAAATTTACATAATAAATATTATTAATTTAAATATTTAGCATTATTTATATGCATAATTAAGAATATGTTAGAAATTAACTATCAATTTACAATGATTAATTTAAGAGGAAAAAGTTGTGGCGCCTAGATCCAGAAGGTAGGCGAATTTTCTTTGAAATCCGTGCTTTCTTGCTTATCAATCTAATTTTTGCTTAATTTTTATGGTATTTATTAAATAACCTGATCATAGCGTAACAACTTGTTTTTTAATTTCTTCAAATTTTTCAAAGGAAATGCGCATATTTATCCCACGGATTATACATTACACAGCACATTATTTGCACTCAGTTAAAGCTCAGCTTAGGTTATATTTGAGCGCATTTTCTTTGAAAAAAAATGTGACAAAACATAATGTGAGAAAAGAAGATATCGACATTTCACTTAAATTATGCACGGCAAATCCATACCACAAATTCATATATACATACTTCTTTCATTATAAACAAAATACCTTTGTTGTTGAAAACAAATAATATAAGATATTATCTAAAAAGAAGTCAAAAATAGTACAAAAACACCAGAAACAAACGAGTGCAAAATATACTACAAAAAGGATACATTTTACTACTGAATGTTTTTCAGAAAAAACGAACAAACCACACTTATTTTATTTTTTTTTCGACAATATAGATGTCCAAAATTTGCTTAAATAATATGAATTATATTAAAAAAACAAAGAGTCTAAAATGCACAAAAAAGGTTAGATTCACTACCGTAGTTATTTTAGAAAAATCGAACAAACCACCCTTTTATCTTTTCTTCCGATAATATTGATGTCCAAATTTCGATTTTATAACTATTCAACGCTTATATAATATGAATTATATTAAAAAAAAAACTCTTAAAGATTTGGCCCTATGTTAATATGTGGGGAAATTATTTTATCTACTCACGGCAGCAAAATTAGCCATTACTGGACTGTTTTTAAGCTGCAAAATGTCATTCTACCTACACTGTCAAACAATACGGAAAATATTTCAAAACAGTACGCAAAATGTTTCAAAACAGTACGCAAAATGTTTTGGTAATGAAAAAAGTACTAGGGAGTTATGGCTCATTTAAATAACATGGGAAACAAGTCCAAACTCCCTAGGCGGGAAAATGAATGAGCGGAGGTTATTATTTTACAAATTATTGCGTGAATTTCGGTATTGTTTTATTTTGTAAACTATGATTTATTCTAGCTTGTTTCTAGTATGTAACTTTCTTTATTGTTACTTAAAATTTCGATATTATTATTAAATGTTTAACATTTGTTTATCTAATAATATATAATGTTTTAGAAACAAATAGGCAACACTGATAATTTTGGCATTAAATTAAATTATTTACCAGCTGTTTATGAATCGACAGATTTTTAATGTTTAAGTCGTCAGATTTTGTATTTCATGTTGTTATATTTAGTTTAAGTATATAAAGTAACAAAAATAGAACGTTATCAAAAACTAAATCTGTAAACTAAAGTTAAGTTGAGTGAGAACAACAGTGAAGTGAATAAAGATACAAACATTGTTGACATTAACGAGTTATTGGACCACACTCCACCTGATATTGTCAGCGTTGCATCTACTTCAAAGCAGTCTTTACTGCCTGTAAAATCTCGCAGCAAGTATTTAAAATAATCTCTTGTGTATTTTTTCTGCCGTTAGTAGATAAAATAGTATATGCTACTATGCAGCAAAGGTAACATTGCAGACTCGTGCTATTAATTACCTGCCTCGGCTTACGCCTCTGCAGGTAATTCGCCATTTGCCAGCCTCGGCTTCACCTCGTCTGTCAAATGGGTTAATTACCTGCCTCGGCTTACGCCTCTGCAGGTAATTTCCATAGCCCACCCTCGCCTTCGGCTCGGGGGCAAATTATAAAACTCGTCTGCAAATTTCCATTTTGCTGCCTAGTAGCAAAATATACTATGTTTAGAAATGAATTCTTATCACTACGTTCTCTTCTCTTCTACCAGATAGATAGTGTTGCCAACCATGGTCTCAAGTCCAATTGTGTATTTTTACTTAGAATAATACTAATATAGAAGGAGCACTACTGATAACGCGAAAGGCGATTCACTCGTGCACTTAAGTAATGCGGCCACCATAACAATATACTATTTTCTAAAAAAAGTTGGCAATCCTTCCAGTTGCTGAATTATTATGTTTTATTATTTATGAAATTGATTATTCATAAAAACTAATATAAATATCGGTGCATTACAATATTCAAAGCATTTGAATGTAGTTTAACGTATTTATTAAAATTAATATTAAAGTAGTCTTCGTCAACTAAATGTAGATTCTTGTATTCCGCCACCCTTTGCCATCTAAAAACGGTTCTATTAATCTCAGCAGTTGTTTTAAGTTATAATATTTGTTCTTTACGATCTTTCTTCATTAATAGATATTTATGACACATATTTAAAATACTGTTTTGTTGTCACGTTGGCAGCATCACTTAGGTGCACCAGTCAACCGGCTTTCGGGTTATCAGTGGAATTACATTGTGTTTACGGTCCTGTGCTCCTTCTATGTATAGAATTATTCTAAGATTGTTTATTATAATTTTTCAAAGGATTCCACTTGGTTTGTTCTAGTCCTAAGTATTTATCCAAATTAAATGCGTCATTGCGTTCCTCGGATCTTACGCTCGTTAGCATGTCACAAATTGGACCTTATATTATTATTTCCAGTTTTCAAATCGGCTCCAGCTACAGGTTGTTTCCTTGTTCTAATACAAGTATTCTTCAAGTAAACTTGCTGTGCCTATTTATCTTTGCCTTGTCAGGATTAAATTTAAAAATTTAGTTCTTCAAGGCCAAGCTGAATTCAACTGGTCTCATCAATCTCCGACTAGAAATATTGCTTGGACCTCCACTTATTCATAATTTTAATAATAACATTTTTCGAGGTTAGTATTCTTAATTATTAAGTTTTGATACTTCTGAATATAGATAATAACAATTTATTATTACTAACATTTTAGTTAATAAAAATAAATTCTCGACATTAATGAAACTGATTTTTGTACTACAATTTATTCAGATCTAAAAAAGAGTTCATACATACACACACACTCAAAATATATATTTGTGTTTTGATATTATTTACTTAAAAAAAGAAATAAATAAAATATATTTGTGTGTATGTATGTATATGTATGTATACATATGCATACATATGTATGTGTGTATCAAAATATAACTAATAATGGTAATAACAGTAAACTATTTTTAAATTACATGTTTATTGTAATATATCTAAATTTACTTTTAAACTGTAGTAGGTTAAGAGATTACATAATAAACTTTAGGTTTAAGATAGATAATAAAAGAAATCAACATTATACACTCTAATGTTGTTTAATCGGTGGATTTTATAGATTTATTTCATATTTATTTATCTGAGGTGGTCATATTTTTGTTTTGTTTCGTGAGCACTCTCTTGTCACTTAGTAGTGTTACTGTTGATTTTAATTATTTACTAATTTACTTTAGTTCTATAATTAAGTTTAGTAGCTAAGTTTATTAACTTAGCTCTGTAACTCCTGAGATAAGTTAATATATACGTATGTGTTAAGATGCCTCTAGCACTATCATTGCCCTATTTATTAAATCGTTTTTCATTGTATGCGATCTTTTGTTCCTTTTAGCGAATTTCCTTTGGAAATTCGCCTAATGGGATAGGCGTCATGGCGGAATTTGAACCTCGGACCACGACACAAATCCGTTTCAGAGGTCCCTAATGACGAAAAAATAAGTTTCGCGAGACTTTATATATATATATATATATAATATACTATTATATATAATAATATATAATATATATATATATATATATATATATATATATACATATATTATATATATATATATATATATACATATGTATTTCTAGACACTTTCTTGTAAACACTCTATCTTCGAACGGATTAATATTTTTAACCAAACTTGGTACAAAAATCAACCTTTGGAGGACAGGAACCCTATTGAAAACCAGGTTTTTGTGACGTCAGCAACCCGGTTTGCTGAGTCAGCGAAATTTTCAAAAAATCGGCAAAATTCAGGGTTAATATTTTTGCCGCGAAAAAAGGTCAATATTTATGTTTTTGAGACGCTGAATCGAATGAAACCGGTCCGAAGTCGATACGACCACTTTAAGTTACCAAAAAGTCGAAAAAACCACAAATATTATAAAAACCAAAATTACGGTCGTTGAAAAATTAAATTCGAGTAGGGTGTCGTTCTATGTTTTTTGGGCCTCTGAGTTGAATACCAGTGGTCCGAGTCAATACGACCACTCAAACCAGGGTACCTAGGTTCGAATCCTGGAAGGGTCCATAATTTTTTATTTTTTTTTACTTAATATAAGTTTACAACTAGAAAATAATTCTGGCCGGTGGCCGCATGCCGGGCGATTTTCCTTGGATCGTGCACCAAACCCAGAGTACCTGGGTTTCAAATCCTAGTAGGGACAATATTTTTTATTGTTTTTTATCCTAATATAAGTTTACAAACTAGAAAATAATTCTGGCGCGGTGGTCCGCATGTCGGCGAATTTCCTTTGGATCGTGTTTCCTCTTTTTACATTATATAAGTTTACAACACTAAATAAATAATTCCGCCGGTGGTCCGCTGTCGGGCGAATTTCATTTAGAATGCTGTTTCCGTGCTAAACAACCCATTTCTTGCTTATGCAAGAACCATGCCCATTGCGTGGTTCCGGTTCATGCTTTAGAACCTAAGCAGTTACTCAATTGTCAAGCACTGCTCGTAACTCATTTTGTCTGTATTTTTCAAAGGAAATGCGCTAAATCCTTTAAGATAACTGACTGCTTAAAGATAAGTAACTATGCTTAAACTAGTGCAAATAATAGTGTGTACATCTATTTTTTAGAGGCAATAGTTTGTACAACCAACGGATAATTATGCGCATTTCCTGAAAATACAGACAAAATGAGTTACGAGCAGTGCTTGACAATTGAGTAACTGCTTAGGTTCTAAAGCATGAACCGGAAACCACGCAATGGGCATGGTTCTTGCATAAGCAAGAAATGGTTGTTTAGCACGGAACACGCATTCTAAATGAAATTCGCCCGACAGCGGACCACCGCCCCGAATTATTTATTTAGTAGTTGTAAACTTATATAATGTAAAAACCATGAAACACGCATCAAAGGAAATCGCCCGACATGCGGACCACCGCGCCAGAATATTTTGTTTAGTATTATGTTGTCTAATTGCAACTAATACAGTGAAGCATGCTGTATCATAGTAAAAACACACACACACACCGCAAATATATAATATATAATATATAATATATATATATATAATATATAATGTGCGTGTGTGTGTGTGTGCGCGTTTTTGTATAAATTTATTATTAAATTTATTTATTTAGCTATATCCATAAGATCTGATAAATATAAGGAAGGGTATGAACTTTATTTTAAAATGGTAGCTGAGCTCTGAACTGACCAACCTTAAGTATGTACTTTCTTATCTATAGCTAGGAAGGGATTGCGTTGCTTTAAGGATGTCACACCAAATATCTTTACGTACTTCATTTACTGTCTTGAGCGTGATTGTATCTAAGTGGCCTGAAAATAAAAGTTGTAGATAATTATCAACCCATTTTTCTGAGTTGAGTTGTTTCATACAAACGAAACTCACATAAAGCCGGACAGGACGTTGAGGAGGGTGCTTTTGCCCGCCCCCGAGGGGCCCATGATGGCCGTCAGTTCTCCTGATCTGAATAACCCGCTTACTCCCTTCAGTATGTACTTCTTATCTATAATCATAAAACACATCGCAAGTTAATATTTTGTTTGGAAAAGTTATATAACAAGATTTTGTAATAGGCGTAACGGGATGAAGCTCTGGTCGAAAGGTAGTTGAAATTAAAAAGGGCCATTTTTGGTTGAGTTGAGTTACTTGATGAATTTAGGTCAAAATGATAATGCAATCATTAGGTACAGTCCAAATTACAGTAATGTAGTTTAGGTACAGTCCATAATGCAATCTTACTTTGTAAACAAGTGCGACGCGGCCTCACATCCCAGTGATGTAGTTAAAACGTCACATTTAGAGCACTTTATTATTTCCTTCATATACACGGCAGGTATAAATACTATGTATACAACACTGCAATGCTGCGATTACAGTACGTCACATATTTGAAGAATGTGACGCACTTGTCGAGCCGAGGGACTCTACTCTACTCTTCTGTACTACTCTACTCTTGCACACTGGCAAGAGTACCAGTCTCTTTCAACGATGATTCTGAATCAAAACCACTATACTCCACTATATAAACCACTACGTATATACTCCTTGGAAGTACCATTATTGTACCCACCATAAAGTGTCTCACTTCTAGACCCCTTATCACTGTGCTATTCTATCTAAGTTACTCCCTCTAAGTATAAGTCTTTTTGATCTCAACCTGATCATCGATCTTCCTTTTGAAATTTGACGCGTTTCCCCTCCGCTGACCCGAAACAAATAATAATATGGTGTTAGTTGATATGGCAGATCGAGGTAGACTTGATTAAATATTAACCTTGTTTTAACTTGACGTGAACTGACCCGAAATGTACCAGGCTTGTACATAGCACATTGTGCGTACCATATATGTACTAATCTGTTTTTGATTTACAGGCGTTGTACCTCAAGGTTACATCTTAATTTATTGTTAGTCGTATTTTAAAGTAGATTTAATTTTGGTTAAGATTTGAGATTTAAAATACATTTCTGATATATATATATATATATATATATATATATAAATATATATATATATATATATATATATATATATATATAATATAATAATATTATATATAATATAATATAGTGATAATATATATATGTGTGTGGTGTGTGTTGTCCTGTGTCTGTGTGCAAATGCATATGTGATTTAATTAGTCTTAAAAGGTTTACCCACCTGAAATATAGTGTATGGTAATTTTATTTATTTGTTGTATTTATTGCTTCTTATTGCTAAACCAAATAAGTTGATAAAAATAATTATGTAAAATTATTCAATGCATCTAATAATTCTTAATTTACCTAGGTTATTAATTTTAATTTTAGTATTTGTGGCTAACGGTATTTGGTTTACTTGCTACTATATCTTATGATTAATTATACATTTTATTTAAAGGAAACCCCCAAAAAAATTAGAGCATTTAACACTCGACTTAAAACATAGCATAATGATACATTAACGTTTGGGGCATTGAAGTGATTCTCTTATTCTATAAAGAAAGAACTCCTTCTTCCATTCTTTCGGGGCGGCTAAGTGACCCCGCCGAACAGCCCCCAGTACATGCTAAGTGACCCCACCGAACATCCCCCAGTACATGCTGTGACCCCACAACATGAAGGCTCATCTATTTCTAATGCTCACCATTTTATTTGTAACCTTTTTTTATTCTTGAAAATAAAATTTGTAATTGTTTTAAAACTTTTGCTCAATGTTTGAATCAGCGCAATTTCCTGACAAGGATAAAATCAACAGGATTGTAGTTTTCTTTCTCTACTCTATTGTCCTGTAATTGCTATGAACAAATGGAGCATACATGTTATAATGTTGAAAATCACGGCTGTGCCCCCGTACTATTACGGTCCTCACAGGCTTGGTAACTCCCACCCATTCACTTGGGCTCTCAACCCATAAAACGTGATGTACATAAAGTTTCGTACAGGACACAACGCAGGATGGCTTGTATGACACGCAGCTCCAAACTCTTCTCTGGAGTCATTGATCAAATTGATAAACTAATCAAATTTGTGCCGCTTCCGTGGCCGAGGTCGTTAAGGCGTTAGTCTTTACACTGACCTTTGACACCCACGGAGGTCTGGGGTTCGCATCCCAGGTTACGCTCTTAGTTTATAGAAGATTATTGTTTAAATAAATAAGAATACACTTTGAGCGTAACGGTGCTACTACCACCCGAAGGTGGTTCCCGTAGGGGTTATCCCTGATGAGCTGCAAGACTCTAAACGGGCATCATCATCATCATCATCAATCAAATTTGTAAAATATTAGCGCAAAAGACATTTGTAGTGAGCGATAAATTATATGTAGCGATCATTTAAATTAACATAAAATAGTCAGATATGATTAATTCATGCTGTCTTGTCTTTACAAGTTATGCTGATGGAAAGGCTGGATTCATCAGCAGTACTTCTTGAGAATCTGTTAAAAGTTGTAAGTTTCTACAAACGGTCACAGAAAATTTTGATAAAAGATAGAGAAAGGGAAACTTTAAACTAGAAATATAAAGAAAATAGCGTAGTTATGAAATCCTATGACACTCGTCTAGTCGAACTGGAGATATTATCTACCAGACCTGTTCTAATGTTAGTAAAGTGACGTGGCAATGAAATATTCAGATGGATCTTTGACACAAGAAATGCATAAAAATATTATTACAAAATAAAATATAAAGAGAAACATTTTAGTACAGGATTGTTATTCCAGTATCATCCTACATTGACTAATTAATAAAACTTTATATCGAACTTTGGTTGGATATAAACAAGTTGGATTTGTTACGAAACCTAAATGCTTTCTACTTAACACAAAGTCCGACTACAAGACTTATTATTTGAATAGATAAAACAGATGACGAAACTCGTCTTACCTCGGCTCATCACTTAGCAAGTTTCAAGTAAATAAGTGAAGGAGACAATGATTTGTCAGCGTCATTATAAACACGTGACCTCGGTCCTTTGTTTTAATGCCCCTCACTTATTAAGCCTTATTGGTTATAAATTATTAAATTGGCATATTTAAATTGCAATTTGCGTACAATGGATATACATTTTAATAATAAAAATAATTAAGAAATAATCGTTGTTTATGTAATTTACACAATAATATACATAACTATTACTAGAAATATAAATTAAATTCTTATACAAAAGCAATAAATGTACAACTGACACTACAAACACTACTGATACAACATACAATACAAATACCAAGGCAATAAATACACAACTAATACTAAGGCAATAAATACACAAATAATACTAAGGCAATAAATACAGATATTTTTGATACTACCGAGTTTTGCAAAACATGAATAGTTGATATAATATAATTGTACGACAGACACCTAGGAAATGTAACAAGCAAAATGCAATGCTACATCTGGGAACTGTTCCATCATTCGACATTCGTCATCATTAATGGCTCGACATAATGTCATGTCCCACTCTGTTTCGTTACGTCTAACTCATCAGGGCGCCGACAGAGCCTAAACTCACTCTGACCTTCAATTAATTCCGAAGAATATAATGTGAAGTACTTACCAGAGACGAGCGGTGCTCTCTAACCGCCATCATGCATGGCAAGCAAAACATATATCATTTGATACTACCGAGTTTTTCAAAACATGAATAGTTGATATAATATAATTGTGCGAAAGACACCTAGGAAATGTAACAAGCAAAGTGCAATGCTACATCTGGGAATGCTAAAATGTCACAATAACTCATGCTCTACGTCAAATTAATTAGCTATATGTAATTTTTGTTATGATTAAACACAAGGACTTTAGTAAAAATTTTACTAAAAAATTCTGTCAAGTTGGCAACACTTTCACTTTTCCTCCCTAGGGAGTAAAAGTACATTTACAGTGTGAGGTAACAAGACTGTAAGTAGAACTTACAATACAAGGAGTAGATAAATGAATATTTTTCTTAGGCTGAGTTCAGTAATTGGATTGTCTCTAGTTCCTTCTATCATTATTATATACTTCCTCTAAAACTACAAAAATAGGTTTAAAAGTTCTATTGTAAAAGTGAGACAGAAGGACGCGGCACAGTAGCCAATCTCTGTCTCATGCATCCATGAAAGCCAGGATCCACGGAACCTTCTTTATTAATATGATCATCAAGTAATGATAACTCTTTATCTCTCATTATCTCAATGTAATAATGACTGATTAGTTATTACAATGCCTCGTGCCGTCAAATTAATGATCACTTGAACTTCAATTACAACTTAATGCAGCTCTAATTGTTTTCTGCTTCTCACCATTGTTTTCTCCAATACGATTAGAACTTGTCAGTATTTTTCTTGTCAGTATTAATCTCGAATAATGATAAATTACTTTGGATGTCGGTTACGCCAAACATAAATATCTCGAATTACGTATCCGCAGATCTATTATTACTTGATTATTTTTAGGGTCTTAAAGATATTTTTGAACCCATTACATTAGCTACATTAGCTAGGAAGTTAAAATAGAAAACAGAAGAACAACTATTTATTTTAACAAAGGAAAAATAAAAACTAAACTTCCTATAATAAAATCAATAGACGGAGTACCAGGCTGTGGTAAAACACACATATGATCATTAAATGATAAACTTATTTCAAAATTACCGAACAGAATCATCATATATTATTAAGGGTTGGAAATTAAAATACGAAAGAGTAAATATATGGTGCTTAATGCATGCCGGGTATGTAGGGCTTTATTGCCGCACTTACTAGAGAAAAAAAAATATTGTACAAGGATATTCAAGCAAATATCATACATAGAAAGAAGTATGTTATCATAAATTTATTCTAATATAGCCTTATTTTGTAAACCGGCGATGATATTAGATATAATAAGAAGATGTCCTATGGATGTCTGGTAATTATGATCAGATAAAGACAACAAATCCAATAGTAAGGTCTATGAGGACTATAGGAGATCTATCTCATATGGAGATCAATGAGGTCTATCGGCGATCCATCCCATAGTGAGAATCTATAAGGCCTAGTCGGCCGATCTATCCCCATAGTGTAAGATCTATAAGGCCTATCGGGGATCCAACCCCATAGGGGATCTATAAGGCCTATGGTGATCTACCCATCGAGATCTAAAGGCTATCGGAGAGCTACCCATAGGGAGATCACAAGCCTATCGGCGATCCATCCCATAGTGAGATCTATAAGGCCTATCGGCGATCTATCCCCATAGTGAAGATCTATAGGCCTATTCGAGACTAAATCCCATAGGGAGATCTACACGGCCTATTGGGGATCTACCTCATAGGGAGATCTAATAGGCCTATCGGGGATCTATCCCCAAGTTAGTCATAAGGCCTATCGAATCATCCCATAGTTTTGTCCTATAAGGCCTATCGGATCTATCCCATAGTGAATCATAAGGCCTATGGGCGATCCACCACATAGGCTTCTATAAGGTTTCTACGGAACGGTTAGTTTTCGTCAGTAAAAAGGTAGACAAGACGATTTTCTCTTTCCACACAATATAAAAAAAATAGAAACCTCCGAAAACGCTAAAAAATAAACGCGAAACCCCGAAATCAGTTCATACAATACCGAAGCTCAAAGTCTTACTTAACAATAAATTGTTTTAGT
>JACMZG010001911.1:6206122-6211792 GCA_018340805.1 Microvelia longipes | reverse complement strand
TGTTTTGACATTATATTGTTGTTTTTATTTGATATCGTATTTTTTATTTTTAATTATTTATTTTCTTTTTAAGTAAGAATTATTTCGTAATCTTAATTTCTTCACAACTACAGTGTTGCTGATAATTTTATTCATAACCACATGAACTTAATGATAGTTGGAATAGTTAAGAAGTTAAGTAAGTGAAGTTAAAGTTGTTTAATTTACGTTCCATGATCCATAAATAGTTCTATGATAAAAGTTGGTTGCGATTTAAATAATCGTTGTATAATTATTATTTCGCAAACAACTGCTTTTTTGTGCATGTATAATTGAATGCGTATCTGTAGCATGTTATAAAAACTGATATGACCAATATGCATTCTTAACTTAAAAAGTCAAAGAATGTCCGTCTATTTAAAGACAGCCGCATTTTCACAAAAAAAAAAAAGTGTGTCTTTTTGTTGACAGACCCACAGACTCTGCGGTGTATCCAAATAGCCAAGAAATGCTTGAAAGTTTTCAATGTCAGTTGCGTACAATATAGACACTTCAGAATCATTTAAATTCGCAATAATTGGATAAATTGAACAGATTGAAATGAAATGAAAACCAACTCAAACACATTCAATAGTGCACAAATGAGGAAATAAAGCGACGCGAGGTTATACAAAATATTATCTTATTATTTATTTATTTCATATAAACCGGTTTAAAAACCTGGCTGTACAATTTAAATATAACACACAAAAAGTAAACAGAGATATCTAATAAAGAAACGTTACATAATTTTAAAGGAAAACATCAAAATTTTGAAAATAGTAAAAAATAAGCAGAAATAATGTAAAATATTTTAAGTAAAAATTAATGAATTTAAAAAAACAATAATTATTTAGTTCAAGTTTATTTCATTTTTATATTTACTATTTATTTTTATTTAAAAAGACAAGACTGTATAAGTTAATGAGATAATGTTATTTAAAAAACACCAAATAAACACTAATTTAAAGTAAATGTATGTACATAAGTTATTGATGTTCAAAAAGAAAGATAATTCAGCAGATATATATTATTCTGAAATTATAATATAGGTTTATAATATAGTATAGTTGACATTAAGGAGAGATCAGTTTTATGTTCAAGAGATCACGTATGAGCCTGTAATTTAAAAACAAAGATTAGATTTTCAAAAAAAAAACACGAAAATAAAGTATTATCTTAATAGACAACAAAAAATAATAGAAGAAAAAAAATCAAACATTTACAGCCAGTGTTTGCCTTTTGATGATTTTATTCGAAAAAGGTATTTTTTTTATACCGAGGTTGGCATTAGGTGGAGGGGGAAGGAGTGTGGTCCGGCTGAACCAATTAGGAAATTCTTTCCCTCAGCAGATTTTTTCGGCTCTGTTTCAATTGATTATTAGCCGTGCTGTCGTATTATTTATTCGAATAATTCCCTACTTTTACTTGTTACATGTTTACAATAATATGTTTATTTTAGTATTATGGATTAATTAACTTTAAGTGGTTATAAATTGACAATTAATTAATTTGTATTATTTTTATATTATTATTAATTTTCTTTTAATATATTTTTTAAATAGTATCTTGAATTTTAAATATTTATTGAAATTTGTGCCAATAATAATTTTATGGAAAAACAAAATAACATTCCTAAACATCAACTTTATTCCATACATCCATGCCAGTGAATGATTGTTTGTTGCAAGTATTGTTTTAACAATAAACCAGCATTACCTAGATTTAACCGTTTTATGCATGCAGTGTTTTTGCAAAACATCATCATCTATATCATATTGGTAATACCTTCACCTCCTTCCTAAAAATTGTTCCCCCTCTAATTGAAAGAAGTCTCTTGCATAATTTTGTTTGTATTATTTGTTTTTTTCAATTGAGGTTCCTTTTTAATCGTTCTACAAATTAAAAGATCTATCATTCATTATCTTTACTTATCGAGTCATTGGATATTAGAGTCCTGCTGAAAGGAAATTTTTTTTTTATTTCTGGTCTCACTTTACGTTGGCAACTTTCTTGAAGGCATTGTCAGTGCTTATTCTTTTGCATGCAGGGTGACTTTTATTGGTTTAGGTTTTTGTCGGATATATTTCAGTGTGTAATGGTGTGAAATGTTTTTAATACAAATATTTTTTTTTCAGGATTTCCAGGCTTGTATTAATACATATCCTTATTTGATCTGTCGACATTGTTTTCTTCAAAACTAACCATAAGATTAGGATAGTTTGTGTGTAGTTTAGTCGATTTGAAAGGTTCCCAAATCCCTTGCTGTTTGCGTTGGCATATGTCTCCATCATAGAATTCTAATTTTTAAGTTCCCGCTTTGTCTTGAGCGATCTCATAAATATCATTTATAAATTATCTAAGTACATTTAGTGCTATCCCTTTTTCGTCTAGCAACAATTACCTATAATCGCACACGGCTAAAATCAATTGACAAGCTCGCCAAGAATCTGTTAGGGACAAGAATTCATTGGTCAAGACCGACGCACACTCCTTCCGCCTCCACCTCATGCCACACTCGTACAAAGAAAATACCTTTTTCGGTTAAATTATATCATAAGAAAAAGGGACACACTTGGTGGACGTAAACAATTTGTAACTCGCGTCGCTTTTATTCCCCGATTGTGCATATTTTGAATCTGTTTGAGTGTTTTCGTTTCATCGTCCAATCGGTCATTCATTCCAATTATTGCGGAGTTGTTAAAATGATCTGAAGTGCCTATATTTGACGCTGAACATTGAGTATTGTTCAATTTCTTGGATTTTTGAATACCAGCGCAGCGGTCTGTGTTCTGTACTAAGAATCATTTTTTTAAATCGCCTCGTCTTTCAATAGACGACAGGTCTGTGACTTTTTTAAGTCATGAATGCATATTTTTGTGCTTATTATTTCTAATATATGAACAATACGCATTCAATTTATACAAAACTTGATACTAAGAATTAGTTTCTTAGGGAAAAAAAGTATGATAATAGCTGACATTTATTTAAATCGTCAGACGGTTTACATAGAACCTTATTGCATCTATGTAATAAAACTTGTACTCCTTACCTTTCTTCCCGAACAAAATTTACAGCAACACTTGAGCTTGGTAAACTTATAAGGATACAACATATTCCTTCCTATTACATATTTTTAAAAATAAAAAAAAAATACGATATCAAAAACATAATAAAATTCAAAACATAACCTGACTTACAGTGTTGCCAGAGTAGGGGAATTTTTTTGTTACTTAAAAGATGGCGGATTTTTTGTTAAAACATGAGGCGGTTTAGAAAGCATTCGATTTTGAGCGGCTGTTAAGTTGACTTACGCCGTGTGTTATATATAAAAATGCTTCTTATTAATTCGTCTTTACTAATACTTTGCTGGATTTGTATCGCAGGTTGATTATTCTTTAGCTTTTCTTTTCGATATTTTTCACATTATTAAGAATTATATAAAAATTATTACACTTAAATAAGAAAATGTTTCACAAGGAAAATTTATTAAAACTACAAAATTAAATTTAAATTGTTAAATGAACAAATATCGCGATTGTCTATTTACGGTAGCGGTAAGTCTTGATTTGTCGTTTAAAACCAAAACAGATGCTGGATTAATTATTGTTTTGCTTTTTAGTAAATAATAGAAGGCCTTCTTAATCATACAAAATTATTGGGAAATTTCTTTCACACTTCAAACGTATTCCACTTCAATTATAACTTGAATATAATACCTGTATGTGTTTAAATTATGATAACGCAATTGACCCCAAATCATTAGAGTAAAGCTAATAAAAATAACCAAAAACTATATAAAATTATTGATCAAAAGTTTGGTGTTTTTATTACCTATCTGACCACTACCTCGTAAAATTATCTTGTTTAGGAAATATTCATAATTATAAACAAAATTTACTTCCCTTTAGATTCAAGATTCTGCTATATGAATATGCGTGCTAGACATAATCTCTAAGTACAGACAGAAATAATCTTCGAGATTAAAAGTTTCATAAGTTAATTGTAGCATTTTGAACATGTATATGGGAAGTGGCATTTTTTTTATTTTCGAAAAACAACTACGTTATGGTTAGAAGTCAACAAATATAATGATTATTCAATAAAAGCCACCATTACACTCTATTTATATATGAAATTGAATAATCAAGGAGGATGTATTATATATATCCTATTCCTGTGCGATACTTTTCTTAATATAGGTTACTTGTTATATCTTCTATTTTATTTTTTGATTATTTGCAAACATTGCCTTTCATAGAGTATATATTTAATTTTAAATAACGCCGAATTTTCTTGGTCCTCTAATAGTAGCGAAGAATAAGGCGATTTGATGACTCGGGAGCGGGCAAGCTCAGGTTGCAGGTTTAGGTAGACTCAGCCACTGTAATTACCCAAGTCCAAACTTCTCTTGGAGCCTTAGGTGATGCCTGTTCAGTGCAATGCAAACCGTACCACTTAGTAATTCATAGCTATCCAGCCAAAACTTTATAAACCCCCTACTAGGAATTTAGTTTACAAATAAAAATCATCTCTTATCTAAGTACGAATGTATCTCTGTATCTAAGTACAAGTTATCTCTGTATCTAAGGACGAATGTATCTCTGTATCTAAGTACGAAACTATCTCTGTATTCTAAGTACGACAGTTTCTCTGTAGCTAAATACGAGGTATACTCTGTATCTAGTTACGAAGCAATCTCTGTATCTAAGATACGAAGTACCTCTGTATATTTAGTACGAAGTGATTCTTTTTGTAATCTTAAAAGTTTTTTAAACGGGGGGGGGGAAAGTTATGCCTTCTGGTTAAAATCTGTATTTAGTAGACAGAAGCATTTTTTATTAAAAATCCTTATGCTATTTCGATTAAGTTTGGTTATTTCGAACACAAAAACATATATCGCTCAGGTTTATTACAGTAAAAACTCTGTTATTACAGAAATGTGCAACCTCAAAACCGGTATTTGTTAAATTAACAGTTATTTCATGATAAAACGAAATGTTTAAGTCATATCAGATAATTTCTATTAATAGCAATACTTATGGCTTTTATTTATTATGCATTTATCAACGATGGTTAATAAAAAGTCGTTGATAAGTTCTCAGGTACCAACAGGCCCCGTAATTTCAGGCGACAGCATAATTTCGTTGAACATATTTTATCAGAGTCACGGATATTTGCGGTACATTTTAGACATGTCGTAATAAAACATACATGTGATAAAGAGGAAGAAGTCTCTGCACAAAAAATAATTTCTTATAGCAACGCGCTTTAACCTAACAAGAGGTATCATCGTGCTAGCCGTTGATAAAGAAGAGGGTGATAGGATGATCTTATAGATCAGATATCAAAGATAGCACTGTCTATCTTTGTATATGCTGATCTATAAGACTCTCTATCACCTCTTCTTTATTCAACGGCTAGCCACTGATGATACTTCTTGTTAGGTTGAAAGCGCTGCTATAAAGAATATATTTTTGTGGAGAGACTTCTTCCTCTTTTATCTGAAGAATGAACTCCATTAACGCTCACCTTAGTTCTTCATTAATGTGAAGTTAACAATGACAAATAATGATTAAATGTCTTGTTTGAAGTTGAACCAGCAAGCTGAACAAACTGTTTCTTGCGAGTACATGCTAGGAGAAAAGCCCT
>JACMZG010001911.1:6171122-6201122 GCA_018340805.1 Microvelia longipes | reverse complement strand
AGTCTCCTTGGGACAAGTCAGTCCTGTCCGGCTTATTATATTAAAAACCAGATTCTACTATTTGACCTCGACCTACACTTAAGTCTGGTAATGGTTACGTTTCATTTATATTTCTGAATCAAAATATTGCAGACATTTTTTTCACATTCTATTCTAATGGTCAACCATGCCATCTTCTTGGAGAAGGAAATGTAACTGGAAATAAGTGAGGCTATATATTCGAACACAGAAGAGTGTGAGAGACGCGAGTTCTCTTACGCCCTTTGATAACAGGCACGATGTCTGTTATCAAAGGGTGCAGGGTCAAACATGTCACATGTGTTTACATTCAATTTCAAAAACACGAAGGGAAGCTACGAATATACTTTAAAAATGTTTACCACTACCCCTCCCCCTCAATTAATTATACTGTAAGCAGGCTGGTCAGAGCTACAGTTAGTTAGACAGTAAGCAGGCTGGTCAGAGCTACAGTTAGTTAGACAGTAAGCAGGCTGGTCAGAGCTACAGTTAGTTAGACAGTAAGAGGCGGTCAGAGCACAGTTAGTTAGACCAGTAAGCAGCTGGTCAGAGCTACAGTTAGGTTAGACAGTAAGCAGGATGGTCAGAGCTACAGTTAGTTCGGCAGTAAGCAGGATGGTCAGAGCTACAGTTAGTTAGGCAGTAAGCAAGCTGGTCAGAGCTACAGTTAGTTAGACAGTAAGCAGGCTGGTCAGAGCTACAGTTAGTTAGACAGTAAGCAGGCTGTTCAGAGCTACAGTTAGTTAGACAGTAAGCAGGCTGGTCAGAGCTACAGTTAGTTAGACAGTAAGCAGGATGGTCAGAGCTACAGATAGTTAGGCAGTAAGCAGGATGGTCAGAGTTACAGTTAGTTAGGCAGTAAGCAGAATGGTCAGAGTTACAGTTAGTTAGGCAGTAAGCAGGTCAGAGCTCAGTTGTTAGACAGTAGCAGTTGGTCAGCTAAGTTAGTTAGAGTAAGCAGGAAAGCATATAAGCAATACTAGTCTCTTCATAACAAGATATTATTTCTAATTTATTTCCTGATTAAGTAATATTAATTCCATTTTTGGGCACTTCACTTACACAGTTATGTTCTGAAGTATACTTTCACTGCAATACTTCACATATAAGCATTATTTTATACTTTACGTAAATCAATAAATATCCTTTTTATAGTAAGAACTTTCAAAAACATAATAGCAAAGCGTTAATATCAATTATCCATTCATAAAAAACTATAATTAAATGCACAATTAATACATTCATAAAATATATAACGATTTGAAAACCAGTTATCTTCTTTAAAGGCCAGTTAATTATTTTTTTTTGGTTTTTTATCATAATATCGCATTTCTTTAAAACGTTCGTTACATTTTTATTTTAGGTTTAGGTTATATCTTCGCTATCGGGTTTACAAGAGAACAAGAAAAACTATATCAGTCAGTCATATTACTAGCTTAAACTAGTAATACTTTGCATCAGAAACTCACGTTCGAAGGACACATAATAAACAGCAAGCTCGCTTTACTCGCTAAATAGAATCTTACCAAAAACCACTTGCCAGGTAAAAAACTTAACGCCAAATCTTCACTCCACAAAAAGTAAGGAAATTAACTTTTCTGTCCCGCCAAGTCATGTCCTTTTTAGTTGGACACCAAAAGAGAGAAAGAATTGGAGAGAAGTTGTTAGGTGGGCACTTCTAAAGGGCCTAAATTGAATTCAGAGGCAATCATCAGCTCTGTTAAAACTCTGTGATTTCATTTTCATCAGACTCTCTCACAATAGTAAGATCATCTGCAAACAAGGTGCAGCCGTTTTGAGAGGGTACTTAAAAGATCATTAATATAAACTTAAAGCATTAAAGATGCAAGAATACTACCTTGAGGCACTCCCCTTGCAATGATTTCAAAATTAGTTTTTATTTGACCTTTTTCTTGTCGTACATAATTGTAATAATTGATAATTAGTGCTAAATACTTGTGTAACTTTAACTAATTTGTAATTTTAGCAAATTATCAAAAAAATTAAGAGTATGAGGTAGGGGTAGTGAAGAGGTGAGGGGGGGGTCATTTTTAAAGGGAGGAATTCACTGATCATGAAAACATATGACATGCCGACTAGTCAATGACCGTTTGTGTAATAAATTGTAATCGTATCCAGACATGTGCTGTTTAATTCATTCATCTTTAGTTCTCATTTATTATTCATTTCAGGACTCTAATTGTTCTTTAATAAAACATGAACACACTTCATTTAATAGTGTATACAGATTTATATTTTAATTTATTTTTAATGAAGTTTGAATGAATATTCTAAGAATACTATGTTAATGTTACGCAAGCAAATACACATTCTATCACTTTTATTTGCTTTCTGAATAATAAATAGATTTGAATAAGACTTTTTTAGTATTATATATGTTAAGAGAATTAAAGCGAATTTTCTTTGAAAAAATTCACTAATAGGATAGGCGTCATATCAAGAGTCGGAACGGAAGTAGGTCACAACTCCGTTTCAGAGGTTCCCGATAACAAGAAATTGGCTTTATGAAGCTTTTATATATAACATATATATATATTATATATAATATATATATATATATATATATATATATATATATAATATATTATATATATATATATATATATATATATATACTACTACTTGTTTTAAATTTGTCTAAATTTTTCAATGGAAATGCGCTGAACTCTTTAAAGATTAACATTAAGTGAGCTTAATGCTACAAATGCAAATAATGGTGTGCACTGGCTACTTTGAAGGCATAGTTTTGAATAGAAAATCGAATAAATATGCGCCTTTCCATTGTAAAATACAGTAAAAATGAGTAATGAGTAGTACTTTATAAATGAGTAACTGTAGAAGTTTTAAAGCATAAACCGGAAAAGTAGCAAGACATAGATTTTTAAGCAAACGAAAACTCGCATTCCAAAGGAAATTCGCCCGGCATGCGAACCACTGCGCCAGAATTTTTTTATACAACACATAAAATAAGTTTTTTTCTGATTGGATTTATTCAAATTGACACGTATGAGATGATCTAATAAAATGCTTTCTCGTTGTTACATTAATGGTTGTGTTGTCTATAGAGAAGGCCGATACATTAATGGTTGTGTTGTCTATAGAGAAGGCCGATACATTAATGGTTGTGTTGTTTATAGAGAAGGCCGATACATTAATGGTTGTGTTGTCTATAGAGAAGGCCGATACATTTAACAGATCACATATGCGCATTAAATATTGTTGTCTTGTAACAATTTTTTTAAAAATGGATACATGTAATTGGATAATATTTGATCTAATGCTTAAAATGATGAAAGTTGTAGATGAAGATGAAACTTAGCATATTTGCTGGTCCTAAAATGGCTACAAGCGTGCTAAATTTTAAATCGATCTAAATATTTTCCTGCGTTTTATGAATTATAAAAACTCTCAAAAAAATCTGAATAGTATTAGACCTTAAGAACGAATTTTGTACCTGTACGATAACTGACACACACATTAACGCACTTACTCACACAGAAACACACACTGATAGACAACTCGGTGAAAACTACAGAGGTTTTGAAAGCGTCTGAAATGGATAATCCAAGTGTAATACTAGTTTTGGATTACTAGACTAGGCAGGAAAACTATAAGGTTTAAAAAATGACCCTTTCATGAATAGCCCCCTCCCGCCAAAAAAAAAAAAAAAAAAAAAAAAAAAAATTCATCCTCTGTGAATTTAAATAAAAATAACGCTTGAGGTAATTATAACTAAAATTTGATTGGTAGTTGTGTTGACTATCTCAGTAATTATAAAGAGTTCAATTGGAGCATTTTGAGAACGAATTGGCTCTTCTCGCAATCATAATTCATTATAAGAATATTTGCTGTAGATTTTAGATTTTAATAACTTTAGAGCTTTTTGGACTGTTTTAAGTTGTAACATCAATTAAATTAATGAAGACTTCAGTTCTTTTTTTATTAAAATTTATTGAAAATAAATTTTAATTAAATAATTTAATATAATAACTTTAATAAAATAAATTTATTGAAAATAAATTTTAATATAATAATTTTAATATAATAATTTTTATAAAATAAAATTTATAGAAATACATTTTAATATAATAATTTTAATATAATAACTTTAATAAAATAAGTGAACTGTGGGGTCAGCATCTAGGTTAAAGTTTTTTTTTTTGAGGCGGCCAATTTGGCGGCCTCTGACTGGTCTACCCCAGTCAGCGGTCTCTGCGACGGCAGCAGACACGCAGTTTTTGTGAAATTAGTGACGGGGTAAGCTGGCATTTCCTAGTGGTAGTGGGAATTAGTCTAGCACTCCCCACACTCTGGCGGCATAAAGCTTTTTTCTTTTTTTTGACCTTCCGAAAAAAAAAAAAAAAAAAAAAAAAAATAAAATAAAATAAATTTATTGAAAATAATTTAATATAATAATTTTAATATAATAATTTTTATAAAATAAATTTATAAAAAATAAATTTTAATATAATAATTTTAATATAATAATTTTTATAAAATAAATTTATAGAAAATAATTTTAATATAATAATTTAATATAATAACTTTAATAAAATAAATTTATTGAAAATAAATTTTAATATAATAATTTTGAATTAATAACTTTAATAAATAAATTTATTGAAAAATAAATTTTAATAAATAAATGTTAATATAATTAATTTTAAAAAAATAAAATTATAGAAAATACATTTTAATTATAATAATTTTAATATAAAACTAATAAAATTAAATTTATTGAAAATAAATTTAATATAATAATTTAATAAAACTTTATAAAATAAATTTATTGAAAATAAATTTTAATATAATAATTTGATATAATAATTTTTATAAAATAAATTATAGAAATAAATTTATATAATAATTTTAATATAATAACTTAATAAAATAAATTTATTAAAAAATAAATTTTAATATATATTTTTAATATAATAATTTTTATAAAATAAATTATAGGAAATAAATTTAAATTAATTTTATATAATAACTTAATAAAATAAAAATTTATTGAAAATAAATTTAATATAATAATTTTAATATAATAAAATAAAATAATTTATTGAAAATAAATTTTAATAAAAAAAAGGACTGAAGTCTTCATTAATTTAATTGATATTATTGAACGAACGTAAGTGAGTTCTTACATTCAGAAGATTGGGACGGCGCGTATGTTTTTGTTGTTATGTTTGTGTTTGTATGTTTGTATGTTTGTGTTGTGTGTTTGTTTGTACGTGTCGCGATAACTGCCGTAAAAATTGACCGATTTTGATAAAATTTTGTATACAGGTAAAACTAATTATGTGTCAGAGCTGTATAGTTTTTGGTAATATTCCGAAAAATATTTTCAAAATGGCAGCCAAAATGGCGGACCGGATAAAAAAAAAATTTTGAGCGAAAAAATCGTGTTGTATATCGTTTGAAAGCTCTTAAAGAGTAGAAAAAGAAAATATATGTTTCATGGTCAAAATTTAAAATTTTTTTGAAAAATTTAAAAATGGCGGCTAAAATAATGAACCCAAAAAATTTAAAATTGAAGGAATAACTCGAGTAATATATCGTTGTAAAGCTCTTGATTAGTAGAACAAAAAATGTTATATACTAAATTCCGAAAAATTCAACATGGCGGCCATAATTTAATATAATAATTAGTTTTTACTAATTTTATAAGAATTTACAAGATAAAGATCTATTGTATATACTTTAGATACTTTTATACAAGTAAAATTAACTATATGTCAGAGCTGTATAGTTTTTGGTAATATTCCGAAAAATATATTCAAAATGGCGGCCAATATGGCGGACCGGATAAAAAATTTTTGAGCAAAAAATCGTGTTGTATATCGTTTAAAAGCTCTTAAAGAGTAGAAAAAGAAAATATATTTTTCATGGTCAACATTTCAAATTTTTTTATTAATTTAAAAATGGCGGCTAAAATAATAAACTCAAAAAATAAAATTTAAAGCGAGCCTTCTTTTACCATTTATTATTATAAATATACGCGAGCCTTTTTTTTAATATGCATTAATATTAAATATAAGCAATCTAGCGAGCGAAGCGAGCCTTTTTACAATATATTTTATTATAAATATAAGCAATCTAGCGAGCGAAGCGAGCCTATTTTTACGTTGTATTATATAAATATAAGCAATCTAGCGAGCGAAGCGAGCCTTTTTTACTATGCATTAATATTTAATATAAGCAATCTAGCGAGCGAAGCGAGCCTTTACTATGTATTATTAAATATACGCAATCTAGCGAGCGAAGCGAGCCCTTTTACTTGCATTAATAAAATCTACTCAATCTAGCGAGCGAAGCGAGCCTTATTTACAATATATTTTATTATAAATATAAGCAATCTAGCGAGCGAAGCGAGCCTATTTTTAACGTTGTATTATTATAATCTAGCAATCTAGCGAGCGAAGCGAGCCTTTTTTACATTTATTATTATAAATATTACGCAATCTAGCGAGCGAAGCGAGCTTTTTTTTTTATATGCATTAATATAAATCTACGCAATCTAGCGAGCGAAGCGAGCCTTTTTTACAATATATTTTATTATAAATATAAGCAATCTAGCGAGCGAAGCGAGCCTTCTTTTACATGCATGAATTATAAATCTACGCAATCTAGCGAGCGAAGCGAGCCTTCTTTTACCATTATTATTATAAAATACCAATTAGCGAGCGAAGCGAGCCTTTTTTACTATGCATTAATATAAATCTACGCAATCTAGCGAGCGAAGCGAGCCTTTTTTACAATATATTTTATTATAAATATAAGCAATCAGCGAGCTAAGCGAGCCTTTTTTTAACTTTTATTATTATAAATATAAGCAATCTAGCGAGCGTAGCAAGCCTTTTTTACTATGTAAATGTTAAAGATACCTAAACTAGCAAGCGAAGCGAGCCTTTTTGAGTTTATACTTTAAAATAGTATAGCATCCGAATGTTTTGATAAACTCATTCGCTTGTTTTAAATTAATATTTTTTTTATGTATTCTTGCCGTGATTCTTGATGCAACGCATTACTAGTAGATTAGTACATATTACATTATCACAACAAATGTCTGGTTATCGTGCCAATTTTCAAATTTCTAGCGTGTTTGGGGGACTAAAACAAACACAGAGGCAGGCAGCATAATAATTACCAGTCAGGACGTCATGAAGTGCCAGGAAAGGATGATTATTATGCAATTTCCTTGTTTAGAGGAAAACAGAAAATCATGACAAAATAGTAATATGACGATCAACCTATTGAAACTTATTTTCTTCACCCAATAAATCCAAATCGAGATGTTTCTTTGATTAACTGAAAAGTAGATTCAGTTCAGTTCTTTGAAGTAACTGAAATCTGAGATTAGTAACGAAATCGAGATTATATGAGACGAGATTATAGTACTGAAACTCGAGATTAGTTTATTGAGACCCGAGATTATAGTAACTGAAGCTCAAGATAAGTTACTGAGACCCGAGATTATAGTAACTGAAACTCGAGATTAGTTACTAAGACCCGAGATTATAGTAACTGAAACTCAAGATAAGTTATTGAAACCCGAGATTATAGTAAACTGAAACTCGAGATTAGTTACTGAGACCCGAGATTATAGTAACTGAAACTCGAGATTAGTTACTGAGACCCGAGATTATAGTAACTGAAAATCGAGATTATTTATTGAGACCCGAGATTCTGAAACTCGAGATTACTTATTGAGTAACTAAAACAAGCAACCGATTTAATCACGTACTGTCAATGTTTTAAAACGATTAAGAATAAATACTTACTTCTAAAGAATCTAGATACTGGAACTGAGCAGACGATATCTTGGAATAGTACATTAACACTGTGTGACAGAGGCAGATGACATCTATGTATCGCTTCACTTGGCTTCTGTAAGCTAACTTTAACAACTCCGTTTTTTGCATTCATATTGTTGGATAAACTATATTACTACGTCATTACGCATTAAATTTAATTATTTTTCTTACTAAAATTTTACCACAAAAACCATTAATCACTATGAATTAATAACGTTTAATTATTTAACGTGATATTGTCTTAACTCATAATTATGTACACCATAGGTTTTTGGGGAAAGAATACTCTTCGTACTAAAATGTAAAACCGAGAGTTTACCTTCAGCTACGACTTAGATCTTTTAAAGTTTGTATTGACTTTAGGTCAAGTTGCGCTTTCCGGTAAATTAATTTTTCTTTATGCTTATAAAAATGAAAAAAAAGCTTAAAGGAATGAATAGATCAGTTTGAAATTTGGCAAGAAAGTAGTTGGGCAATGATGTGAGCTCCATTGAAATTTACAACGCATAATTTAAATCTCATTTGTCTGTATTAGTTTTGTTGAAAATATAAATAGATAGTTGACAGATGAAAAATAATTAAGTATAAATTGTCATGTAATGTCAAATATAATTCATTCTTACTCAGGAATCCAAAGCGTTTCATTTTTCAACAATTGGCGACCGTGAGGAATTAGTGAAGAACCAAATTCAATCAAGAGAAACGTTTTGTTAGCTACATCTCTCTTAAGGCTATAAAATATGGGAGGTGTAAGAAGTTAAAATTTAATTTATTGAAAATATTGCACAGTTAAGTAGAACATTTGCCAGTTTAAATTGATAATTAATAAAGATGAAGCTGATAGATGTTATGAGATAGAACGGCGTATAGTAAAGAAGAACATTTGAAGAACAGTACCAATTATTAGTGAGGGAAAAGCAAAAATGGTGCTGTAAAGTCTTATTTTGGAAAAACAAGTACATAGATTGTGGGATCTTGATAATAAAAAACATAGCTTAGAGAAAAAGGTTCCATACATGAAGAACTTAAGTTTAAAGAAAAATTAACCTTACTAAAATGAGAGCTAAATTTAATAAAAGTGATTGAAAATACATATGAAAAGATGTCCGTCCAAGAGAAAGGCTCAGCCTATATTGAAATTATACAGAAGTAGAACGTTCGGTCGGTAATATAGAATTTAACGAGAAGTCTACAGATTTGTGTGAAGATAAAAAAGAGGCCATTGTTAAGTCTACCGTGAAAGGCAATATGGTCATTATGTATCATGAAGTCAAGAATAGAGTACTGAACATGGTTTATGCGCAAGATTCAATACTTGAATCTTCTGTAAGAACATGGATGCTGAGGTCATAAGAGTGTTAATTAAATTTGGACAATTGATTAGTGTTGGTACTAATTCAAAAGAAATTGAAACTAAATGTTCGGAATCAACTAATGAAATAATCTCAGTGGAGGAAGATAATAATGAAAAGCAAGTTTGGTGTGATACTAATAGTAAAGAAATTAGTCATCATAGTGAAGAAAACGAGACAATAGCTGATCAGACAATTAGCAGATGAAGTAAAATTAAAAGCGCTGACAAATTTGCAGTAAGTTGGGAGTTAGATAGAAAGAGTTCTAGGTCAAAAGAATTGTTTAGATGTAGGTTAGTATAGGTAGAAGGATTTTGTCAGAAGATAGTGTATTAGCAAGGTTTGATTTGAATAAAGTTAGCAATGTGACAAAACATTATGATGATAGTTCAGTTAGAGAATACATAGCAGATTCGTTCAAAAATAATTTAGATAGTCGTGGAGATCGAAATAATGATAGATTAAGGTTTGTAAGTTCTGAATCGAGCTCAGGTAGAAGTGGAAACCAAGATAGTAAAGAAGTTAGGTCCAGAACGAAGTAAGTCAGTAAAAGTAAGTCCTTTAGTATAGTTGTGAAAACATTAGCCTGAAAGAAGTCAGTCAGTTAGGTCCTTTAGTATAGGTCGTGAAAACATTAGGTCTGAAAGAAGTGAGTCTGTTAGATATGTAAATAAAGGTAGTAAAAAATGTGGGTCTCAAAGTAGAAAGTTAGTCAGTTATTTAAAAAAATTGAGTAAGATAGTTCATTTTGATCATTTCAGAAATAAGTCAGTTAATATATCTCGAAGAAGTCAAGGTAGAAATAAAGAGTTTGTAATTTGTAAGTTGTAAGTCTTCTATTACCACTAAGTCCTTTACGTATTCAGTTAGATATAATAATTTAGTTTTGTTCAGTTAGTTGTCTGATAGAGGTAGACGCACAAGTAGGTACTTAATTAAGGTATTCAGTTGTTCAGATGTAGAGAGGGTAAAATATGTATGGTTGGTAACTAAGTCTGTTGTAGTTAAAAATAATAATTTTTGTGGAAAAAAGTTACCTCCACAGATCTTTTATTCTCCAGGTTTGACTATTTCGTCATTGAGATTGTTGGATGGAAACTAAGAACATAGTAGATAGTTTTTTTTATGGTTCTTGTTTCTAATGAGTTGTTATGATGTCTTGGGTTAGGAGTGCTCATATACTTGTAGTAAGTTAAAAAAAAATGAAAATTAAATGTTTTGGTCTAGGATAAAAAAAAATTTGGAGTTCTAGTTGAACGAACGTAAGTGAGTTCTTACATTCAGAAGATTGGGACGGGCGGTATGGGTTGTTTGTAATGTTTGTATGTTTGTATGTTTGTATGTTGTGTGTTTTGTGTGTTTTTGTTTTTACGTGTCGCGATAAACTGCCGTAAAAATTGACCGATTTTGATAAAATTTTGTATACAGGTAAAACTAATTATGTGTCAGAGCTGTATAGTTTTTGGTAATATTCCGAAAAATATTTTCAAAATGGCAGCCAAAATGGCGGACCGGATAAAAAAAATTTTGAGCGAAAAAATCGTGTTGTATATCGTTTGAAAGCTCTTAAAGAGTAGAAAAAGAAAAATATATGTTTCATGGTCAAAATTTAAACTTTTTGAAAATTTAAAAATGGCGGTTAAAATAATGAACCCAAAAAATTTAAAATTGAAGGAATAACTCGAGTAATATATCGTTGTAAAGCTCTTGATTAGTAGAACAAAAAATGTTATATACTAAATTCCGAAAAATTCAACATGGCGGCCATAATTTAATATAATAATTAGTTTTTACTAATTTTATAAGAATTTACAAGATAAAGATCTATTGTAATATACTTTAGATACTTTTATACAAGTAAAATTAACTATATGTCAGAGCTGTATAGTTTTTAGTAATATTCCGAAAAATATATTCAAAATGGCGGCCAATATGGGCGGACCGGATAAAAAATTTTGAGCAAAAATCGTGTTGTATATCGTATAAAAGCTCTTAAAGAGTAGAAAAAGAAAATATATTTTCATGGTCAACATTTCAAATTTTTTTATTAATTAAAAATGGCGGCTAAAATAATAAACTCAAAAAAATAAAATTTAAAGCGAGCCTTCTTTTACCATTTATTATTATAAATATACGCGAGCCTTTTTTATATGCATTAATATTAAATATAAGCAATCTAGCGAGCGAAACGAGCCTTTTTTACAATATATTTTATTATAAATATAAGCAATCTAGCGAGCGAAGCGAGCCTATTTTTAACGTTGTATTATTATAAATATAAGCAATCTAGCGAGCGAAGCGAGCCTTTTTTAACTATGCTTATTAATTTAAATATAAGCAATCTAGCGAGCGAAGCGAGCCTTCCTTACTATGTATTATTATAAATATACGCAATCTAGCGAGCGAAGCGAGCCTCTTTTACTTGCATCAAAATAAATCTACGGCAATCTAGCTAGCGACGAAGCGAGCCTTATTTACAATTATATTATTATAAATATAAGCAATCTAGCGAGCGAAGCGAGCCTATTTTTAACGTTGTATTATTATAAATCTACGCAATCTAGCGAGCGAAGCGAAGCCTTCTTTTACCATTTATTATTATAAATATACGCAATCAAGCGAGCGAAGCGAGCTTTTTTTTTTATATGCATTAATATAAATCTACGCAATCTAGCGAGCGAAGCGAGCCTTTTACAATATATTTTATTATAAATATAACAATCAGCGAGCGAAGCGAGCCTTCTTTTACATGCATGAATATAAATCTACGCAATCTAGCGAGCGAAGCGAGCCTTCTTTTTACCATTTATTATTACAAATATACGCAATGAAGCGAGCGAAGCGAGCCTTTTTTTACTATGCATTAATATAAATATACGCAATCTAGCGAGCGAAGCGAGCCTTTTTTTACAATATATTTTATTATAAATATAAGCAATCTAGCGAGCGAAGCGAGCCTTTTTTTAACTTTTTTATTATTATAAATATAAGCAATCTAGCGAGCGTAGCAAGCCTTTTTTACTATGTAAATGTTAAAGATACCTAAACTAGCAAGCGAAGCGAGCCTTTTTGAGTTTATACTTTAAAATAGTATAGCATCCGAATGTTTTTGATAAACTCATTTCGCGCTTGTTTAAATTAATATTTTTTTTATGTATTCTTTGCCGTGAGTTCTTGATGCAACGCATTACTAGTTTGTATTTAGTTTAGATTTTACTTTTAGTAACTTTTATTATTTAAAATTTAATTTGCGCTAGAAATCTTTGTATATTATTGTTGGAAGTTTTTTGTGTTTTGTTTACATGACAACTAGTTTATTTTAAAGATTAGTTTAAAGATAGTTTATTTTAAAAAAGTAGTTTATTTTCATTGATAAAATATTTTTGGGAAATATATTGAAATATAATAAAGGTTAATGTGAACAATATAGTGTAATCGTAGGAACATCTAGGTGTGGAGGATGTTGAAAATATAAATAGATAGTTGACAGATGAAAAATAATTAAGTATAAATTGTCATGTAATGTCAAATATAATTCATTCTTACTCAGGAATCCAAAGCGTTTCATTTTTCAACAAGTTTCATTTTTATCCAATGACGTGTATAGAATTTAATTTTTCGTTAATGATTGTAAGTCATTCAATTGATGTAGGATTGGTACGAGAAGTATGTTTGCTTTATATGCTTATTAATGACGAGCACAAGTCAGCATCATCTAATAAGGTTAGCATAACAACTATTTTTGTCCAATCACTAGTATTAAGCAGGGTCGAACAGGGTCAGTACATGGATGGGTGACTGCTGGGAAATTTGATTTTTGTCTAAGAACAAGCGAAACGAGTCTTGAGATGTAATGATCAATAATCAGTGTGATTTTCTTATTCAGCAGACGAGCGAAGCAAGTTCGGAGAGGTACGAACGAGCGAAGCAAGTCCGGAGAGATACGGACGAGCGAAGCAAGCCCGGAGAGGTAAGAACGAGCGAAGCAAGTCCGGAGAGGTACGAACGAGCGAAGCAAGTCCGGAGAGTAAGACCGAGCGAAGCAAGTCCGGAGAGGTACGACGAGCGAAGCAAGCCGGAGAGGTAAGACCGAGCGAGCAAGTCCGGAGGGTACGAACGAGCGAAGCAAGTCCGGAGAGGTACGAATGAGCGAAGCAAATCCGGAGAGGTACGAGCGAGCGAAGCAAGTCCGGAGAGGTACGAACGAGCGAACGAAATCCGATAATGTGAGGAACAGTTGCAAGAAATTCCATTCCATACCATGATATGACACAATTTGGTAATAAAATAAAATTGTTTAGATGTTGCTTTGTTTTGCTTTATTGGGGGCCCTCACCTATTCTTTTATAATATAAAATTAGATTTAAGGTATCTGTTGTTATTATTTAATCTAAGCCTGTTATTTTTGTAAAGATTTTTTGTTTATTTTGTGTATTTATAGTGAGGAATAAAAATATTTATTTATTTTGTTCTCAGAACACTGTTCACTTAATATATTACGCTTTATTCACTTTGAAACTTACAATAATTAGATCTAGCGCGCTGTTAAAATAAAAATATTCTCTGTCATTAGATGGTATTAAACTAAATAGATTTATATAATAGAGAGTCTTAACTATTATTTCCCTCTAAATTATCAAATCTATTATATAAACATTAATGAGAAAATGAGAAAAAACAGTCGTATGTCAATATTAAAAATGTTGTTAACTAAATATATAAATTACTATACTGTATCTTGTGACCCATTTAGAAATCAAATAATTATAACACTGTATTTACGAGAAGATATAAACATTTCCGCATCTTGTTTTAATAACTGGCTGTATTTTATTTAATAAATAAAAATAATTACTAAGGTTTTAGTCGTGCGTGCTTCAAATTTCTTAAAAGGATAATAGACCTTGGGCTCCGTAACTATGATATTTGTTCTAGACCAAGAGCCCAGGGGTGTTTTGTTAATAAAAAGTGTAATGGCTGGAACCGGTCTCAATTTTTCGTAAATACCTTCCTGAGCAAGGATCTGCAATTCTGCAGACTCGTATTGGAGGGATGCCCCAGGCAGAACGCACTTTAGGGGTCAAAGGTTCTGCCTGGGACACCCATCCGATACGAGTCGGCAGAATTGCAGATCTTGTTCAGGAAGGTATTTACGAAAAATTAAGACCGGTTCCAGCCATTACACTTTTTATTAACTAGTAATGCGTTGCATCAAGAACTCACGGCAAAGAATACAAAAAAAAATATTAATTTAAAACAAGCGAAATAAGTTTATCAAAACATTCGGATGCTATACTATTTTAAAGTATAAACTCAAAAAGGCTCGCTTCGCTTGCTAGTTTAGGTATCTTTAACATTTACATAGTAAAAAAGGCTTGCTACGCTCGCTAGATTGCTTATATTTATAATAATAAAAAGTTAAAAAAAGGCTCGCTTCGCTCGCTAGATTGCTTATATTTATAATAAAATATATTGTAAAAAAGGCTCGCTTCGCTCGCTAGATTGCGTAGATTATATTAATGCATAGTAAAAAAGGCTCGCTTCGCTCGCTTCATTGCGTATATTTGTAATAATAAATGGTAAAAGAAGGCTCGCTTCGCTCGCTAGATTGCGTAGATTTATATTCATGCATGTAAAAGAAGGCTCGCTTCGCTCGCTAGATTGCTTATATTTATAATAAAAATATATTGTAAAAAAGGCTCGCTTCGCTCGCTAGATTGCGTAGATTATATTTAATGCATATAAAAAAAAAAGCTCGCTTCGCTCGCTTGATTGCGTATATTTATAATAATAAATGGTAAAAGAAGGCTCGCTTCGCTCGCTAGATTGCGTAGATTTATAATAATACAACGTTAAAATAGGCTCGCTTCGCTCGCTAGATTGCTTATATTTATAATAAAATATATTGTAAATAAGGCTCGCTTCGCTCGCTAGATTGCGTAGATTTATTTGATGCAAGTAAAAGAGGCTCGCTTCGCTCGCTAGATTGCGTATATTTAAATAATACATAGTAAAGAAGGCTCGCTTCGCTCGCTAGATTGCTTATATATTAAATATTAATGCATAGTAAAAAAGGCTCGCTTCGCGTTGCTTATATTTATAATAATACAACGTTAAAAATAGGCTCGCTCGCTCGCTAGATTGCTATTTATATAAAATATATTGTAAAAAAGGCTCGCTTCGCTCGCTAGATTGCTTATATTTAATATTAATGCATATTAAAAAAGGCTCGCGTATATTTATAATAATAAATGGTAAAAGAAGGCTCGCTTTAAATTTTATTTTTTTTGAGTTTATTATTTTAGCCGCCATTTTTAAATTAATAAAAAAATTTGAAATGTTGACCATGAAAAATATATTTTCTTTTTCTACTCTTTAAGAGCTTTTATACGATATACAACACGATTTTTTGCTCAAAAATTTTTTATCCGGTCCGCCATATTGGCCGCCATTTTGAATATATTTTTCGGAATATTACTAAAAACTATACAGCTCTGACATATAGTTAATTTTACTTGTATAAAAGTATCTAAAGTATATTACAATAGATCTTTATCTTGTAAATTCTTATAAAATTAGTAAAAACTAATTATTATATTAAATTATGGCCGCCATGTTGAATTTTTCGGAATTTAGTATATAACATTTTTTGTTCTACTAATCAAGAGCTTTACAACGATATATTACTCGAGTTATTCCTTCAATTTTAAATTTTTTGGGTTCATTATTTTAACCGCCATTTTTAAATTTTTCAAAAAGTTTAAAATTTTGACCATGAAACATATATTTTCTTTTTCTACTCTTTAAGAGCTTTCAAACGATATACAACACGATTTTTTCGCTCAAAATTTTTTTTTATCCGGTCCGCCATTTTGGCTGCCATTTTGAAAATATTTTTCGGAATATTACCAAAAACTATACAGCTCTGACACATAATTAGTTTTACCTGTATACAAAATTTTATCAAAATCGGTCAATTTTTACGGCAGTTATCGCGACACGTACAAACAAACACACAAACACACAAACATACAAACATACAAACATACAACATACAAACAAACATACGCGCCGTCCCAATCTTCTGAATGTAAGAACTCACTTACGTTCGTTCAACAAAACACCCCTGGGCTCTTGGTCTATTCTCACATGGCCGTTGGCAAGAGTAGATTTTCCAAGACATGACGACTCGCAAACCTTCGTGCGGCCAGCACCTCCTCGGGGCCACATTTGTAGCTCAATCGTCTCAGAACCGGATACCAGATAAAGCGTTCCCGGGAAATCTAATCATTTTTCGATGTCACCCTTTCTAACGGTTTACCACAACAAAAACAGAAGGTAAACGTGATCGTTTTCCGACTTTAAAATCTCTTACTTTGCCTCAAGAAAACTTTTGCACTATGCTGATATGATTAAGTCTTTATGCTCAGAGTTTTCGAGGAGACATCATGATTTTAATAAAATAAAATTACACTTATCTATTGTAAGAGCTCCGTTATCTATTGTAAGCTCAATCTCAATCTGAGATTGAGTCAGATATGGACTCAGTTCCAATGGAACTTCAATTAGAAATTATCGATTTGCAATGTGTTCCAAACCTAAAAGCACTGTATAGTCAAGGTGACATTTGCAATTTTTTCAGCACTAAATGCTGAAAATTTTAAAAGTTTAAAAACTTTTGGATCAAGGATGCTTGTAATTTTTGATTCGACTTATATTTGCAAACAGTCGTTCTCTACCACGAATGTAATAAAAAATTCTTGGCGTTCATCTATAACAGATGAACGAACACTTACGAAATCTATTAAGGATTTCTTCAACTAAATTGAAGCCAGTTTTAATCAACTTTGTTGATTAAGGAGCAAAAACAGCTTCACACCTCTCATTAATTTTATTTTTATTTTAAATTAACCCAAATGCTTGATATTTTTGTATTTTTTATAATAACTATTGTTAGGTCTATAGAGAGTCCTGATGTATCATTTAATACATAAGTAAACCATTAAAACTCCCTATAGGTCTCACACTGAGAGAGACATCTTAAAGGGCTTACCAATACCAATAAGGGAAGATATATATATATAAGACCACTAAGACTATGAAGAGCATTCCTAATTAGTCAAGAGTCAGTACCGTGTCGAGATACATCGTAGCAGTTCCGTTAATCACCCTCTACATCTGAGTATCGTCCCTCTACAAGTAAGTCCTTTAAGATAAAGCCATATAATTATATCTCATCATTATACTATATGTATTAATTATTTTTACCAATAATATATTCTTGATTATTATAATTTATTTGTTAATACCCTGAACCTGTGCACCATAACACTGGTGAAGGCGCCGCTCTTTCCTTTTACCTGACCCGCCACTTTAATTCCTTTCAATCAAATTTATTAAAATTTAAAATATTTTTATCTCCCTGATAATCTTTTTTTAATTTTAATTTATAATTTGGGTTTATTTATAACGTTTTGATTTATTCTTTAAATAAAATGCAAAATTTGATTGATGAAACTAGACATTGAACAGGTTAGAACTTTAGGTGAAGACGATTTGCGTAGGTTATTAACGCAGTACCATTTATCTCTATCGGGATCTTTACCGGTTTGGAGACAGAGGGTATTGCGTCTATTAACCCAACAATTAATACCTTCAGACCATGCAACTTACGATTCTTCTCCTAATACTACACCACTGGCTACTACTACTACTAGTTCTACTATTACAACTACTACATTTACAAATGCACCAACAACACTGACTACTACAACATCTTCTAACATACCTATTACAACTGCTTCGTTTTCTCATATCCCTCAGGTTAATACTAATCCCACCCCGATTACAAGTCAAATCCCTTATTTTTCTCCATTCAATAATTCCCTAACAACACATTTCTACCCACCCAACCCACAACCTTCTTGCTCCTTTTCGCAACATTTCCCCCCTTCTTTTTCATTAAACACTAATAACCCTCCTGGTACTACTTTTGTAGAATCTCCTTATAAAAATAAATTGCTGACCTACGACCTTAATACCCCTACTGATAATAAATCGTCTAACAATAAAATGCCTCTTGTACATCCGCCAAAATTTTCCGGAGACACCGACGTGCATTCCTTCATAAAAAATTTTGAGAGAGCTGCTTCGATAAATAAATGGTCTAACCAACAAATGATTTTATTGCTACCACTTTACCTCGATGGCCCTGCGGCTAGATTTTACGAAAATTTAGAAAGACAATATGATCGCGCGTTCGCTAATTTTTCGTGGGAACTCCTAAAAGACCAATTAATAAGGGCGTATTCCCCACCCCACGCAGAATTTATGTTAAAACTAAAACTAGACAATACGTTTCAGGCCCCAAATCAACCATTACGTGAATATGCCGATATAGTAATTGACTTGTGCTACAGGATAAATCCGCACATGTGTGAGAAAGATATTATTCAATTTATTTTGAAAGGCCTTCAACCAAAGGTTTATGAACGAATATCAATTTTTCCTACGGATACTCTTAACAGATTATTTGAAAGCATGGACCGGTACGTACAAGATTCTTTTATACTGGAATATAAAAAATCCTTTCCACAAATGAATAACTCTCAAAGCACCGCATCCTTAGAACAGAAAATAGAGGCATTACAACATCAAGTACATGCGATAGCGGTTACTAAATCTGATTCCCCTACAAAATCACCTAGTCAGCCCCGACGATTTGAACGGTCCACCTCAGTACCTCCTAGAAAATTAGAATACCGAGGTACTACGCGTTTTACACAAAATAATTACTCCCCTAATAGATTTTCACAGAGACGAGTAAGCTGGTCGGACAAACCTTCCCCACCTCCATTAATACCTCCACATTACCTCTCCCGATCCAAAAACATTTCAACAAAATAAGACACTCAACCACTCTGCCAACTCTGTCATTTGCCAAATCATGTTGCACTTTCTTGTCCGAAATGGAAAAACAGTCAAAAAAACTAATTACAACGGGATTGGACAAGTCTAGACGGATATTACCTCCAGTCCCGTCTAATAAAAATATAAGGCAGATAAAAGTAAATATTTTGTTTCCCCAATTTTAACTTCATCAGCACTTACGATACGTGTCTCATTTTTTAACAATGTAATATTAGCATTAACGGATACAGGAGCTTCCGTTTCATGCATAAACTCGTCCTTATTGCCCCAAAAAGAAAATAATCGAGATAAATTAGCGACTATAACTGCCGCTAATGGCCAACCGTTAAAGACATTAGGGATATTTGATATTACATTTTCTATTTCAAATAATTTTTTTAAAATTCCAGTTTTTTCAGTCCCAAACTTACCTTGTCAATTATTACTAGGCACAGACTTTTTACAAAATATAAGGCCACCATTTCCTTCCCGTTAAAAACTATTACTTTTAATTTTAAAGAAAATCCCTTTACTGTGCCGTTGTATTTAATTCAAACCCATCTTCTCTATCTCCAATAATTCAAAGCTCTTCAAATTCCAGTCAAACCTCTAAACATTATTCCTCCCTTATCGAGAATTAAAACATCCCCATATACTGACCAAAAATCCGATGTTATAGACCGCCCTGTAAGCCCAATAAAATCAGTTGACACTACGACCATTATACCCAAATGCCTACTCCTACACCCGAAACCCCCCTTATTGCTAATAATAACTCTTCCATCCCAAATATGGACCCAATACCCGATGCGAACGACTCCCCTATGTCTTCAATAAACCCAGAAGGTCACAGGTCTATTAAATCCCAAATGACTACCCCTAAACCAAATTCCAATTATCTTAATCCCCCTATTACCCCACAGGTGAAGTACCTGTATTTCTTATTAATGACCTTATTATACCCCTCATACTAGGGCCGTAGCGCCACTTAATCCCCTTGTAAATAAACTTGACCCAGTAACCTTCATTCATAACCCACATCTTTTAAAAAAGGCATTTTCCCTTCTATTTTTAACCCAAAAAATGTCTGTATATCCCTTTATAATGCTTCCACATGTACCAGTATCTTTTAAATACCTCTTTGTTAGGTACCGCTGAACTACCTACTCCTTCACCCCTTACCCTCGAAGGAATCAATGACCTTCCGAACCCTTCATCCACCCTCTCCGTCAATGTCCTAGATACAACTAATTCCACAACCCAGACTCTTAATACCCCTTCGCAAGATCCTATAATGAAAACATTCGGTTCTTATTCTCCTGATAACCCCGTAAAAGATCTTGTCGATCGCCCTATAGATATAAATCCTGCCTTACCCGACAACCAATACTCCCAATTAGCAAATTTAATATCAAATTATAGGCATGTTTTTGCAACTCACTCTGCTGATCTAAAACCAGCCAAGTTACCCCCTTATAAATTTAATTTAATTTCAAATGAGCCTGTACACTCCCCACCATATCGTTTAAGTTTAGCAGAAAGAAAAGAAATAGATCGTCAAATTGACGCATTGCTAGCAGCAATGTGATAGAACCCTCGGTAAGCCCATATTCTTCCCCTGCCTTCCTAGTTAATAAAAAAGACACTACAGAAAGACGTATGGTGGTAAATTATAAACGATTAAATGAACAATTATTAAATGACACTTATCCAACACCTCATTCACAAACACTTTTTGACACTTTAGAGGGAGCACATTATTTCTCTACTTTCGATATAAACCAAGCATTTTTCCAAGCAACCAATAGATCAAAAAGACGTCCCTTAACAGCTTCGTTACAACACTAGGATATTTTTCGCCGTTTTATCCCTAAATACACCGACGTTGCCGCACCGCTAATTAAACTTACTACTTCCGATACATGGTATTGGGATGACTCACACGAACAGTCCTTTAATAAATTAAAAGATTCATTAATCTCTCCACCAATACTCGCATACTTTAAAGAGGACCGTCCAACCGAAATTTGGTGCGATGCTTCCAGAATTGGTATAGGTGGACTACTTATACAGGTAGATCCAACTACAGGTAAACGTCATCCAATTAGTTATTTATCGCGCAAATTAACACCCAATGAACAGAATTGGAGCGTTTCCGAAATCGAACTTCTTAGTGTTGTTTACTGTCTTACCACCTGGCGTCCTTATGTATTCCAAAATTTTGTCACAGTTTACAATGACCATGCCGCTCTATCATTTAACAAAAAAGATAAACAACCGAACACATCAGCCTTTACCATAAACTAGCCCAGAAATTAATTGTAATTTGATTCTTGCAAATACAAACATATTATGAAGGGAAATGCGGGGATGAGGGCTTAATGGTGCCGAACTCGACACCACGCATAATCTTCTTCACTCGGTACTCAAGGTACAAATCTCTCGCAATACTGAAACTATAATATGATTTGTAACGAACGGAGACCCAAAGTTTCACCGGGTACACTGTTTTTTTACAGTGTAGCCAGTTTCCCTTTGTGAACCTGGGGTTGGGACCCTTCTTGAGTAGTTTTTACACCTGCGCTTACCTAAGTACATGGGAATCCATAATCTTTTCTAATGTATCGACTACAATTGTTACAGCAATTGCCCACGATATCAGTAGATTAATAAAATTTCGACATTTAGTTTGACCCGTGGTTCGTAGTTTCTCGCCAATATTGTATAAAAGACGTTGAAAATGCCAAGATATTATATAATTTAAGACCACCATTTATAAACAAAAGTAAAACAATATAATTATTTGTTATGCTTTGGTCTATAGGTAATGCCAAGTACTTCCCAAGAAGCTCAATATAGCGGAACTCTAAATAGGGTATATGACATAAGCTAATTGTCAACTACTCTACAGTAATCACTTTTTTCTAACGTGTGTCGCTTATTTATGAGCATTCAATACGAACCTAAAAATATAAAAGCAGTAAAAACGTCCAAGGAATAAAATATACCATAGGCCATTACATTTGGCGAAGACCGTGACGTATGACAATCATTCGACGTCTTGCAAACATTGTAAACAGCTGTATCAGCCATTATACAATGACACTGCGATCGAGAAACTGTCATAAAACCGTGTAAAGCTTCTCACGAGATAAATCTCTATAAGAAATAGAGCGGCAAGTTGTTGAGTCACCTGTGTATCACTACTGTATTATGATCGCAATGACGAGGCTACCGTGATTCCACTAAACATCTTCTAGTAAAAGCGGTATAGTTCAAATCAGTCACAAGTATAGTATCCAAGATCGAGTTTACATACGAAGATCGTTGACATATCAATAACTGCTTAATATTCGCCGAAGCCAGCATAAAGGCGAGATGCCGGATGCTCTGCGGACAGCACACCAGACTAAATCTATTTAGCTGTATTTTTATGATTATAATTAAGAATTATTACGGTTCAAATGATATAATTAATACATCTTCGAAATAAGATGTTCATATCACTTCCCAGTGGCGCATAGTACAGATAATATCACACTTTTTGATACTGCCCGGCTTTAATGTGACCGGTTGTTCTTAATATCATTCAGTACAGCTGTTTGTTATAACATCGCGACACAAAGGCCCAGGAGCGGCCGAACCAGAAAAGATCTTAATCATATAGCCCATGATTATGAGTAGACCAAATATTTGAACTCACAATCTATAAGGACGCCAGAAATCGTGAAGACTAAAAAAAACAAGTACAAACTGGACAAACACTAAGAAAGTCAGAGTAATTTTGCGCGATCACCGCTCCATAATATTTCTGCTGACACCGCATCATTGGCTGTTCAAATTTGCGCGCCAATAACAGCTAACACGGATACACACTTTCTATTTAATTTTTAAACTTTCATCCCGCCAACCACTTGGACTGATATGTCACTTACTCCCCCCAGCGACACTGATAAAGACTTCTGGAGTTCTTTGGCAGAAGAATTTCAACATAAGACAGAACTAGTAGCCCACCTTTATAATTTCAGTACCAACATATCATACAAGAATATCGCTATGACAATCTCTGCAAAACCGTAGCTTGTGTATAACTCCCGGTGTCCGCAAGTCCGCTCGGTACAAAGGCTTGGTTCGATCATGACAGGTCGTGCCGGCACTGTCAGGTAGAACGGAGCACTTTCCCAATACATTTCAACAAGCTGGACCTTAATTACCCGATAGATGGGGAAGAAAACTTATTCAAGGGATTTAATTACTTACATATTAGAATTCCAGAAAACCAGACCATTAAATACTGATTACAGGTGCGGATGTTATCCGTATGAGAAGAAAGTACCTACTAGTAAGGGTATACCTTCATTACAACCGTGTACAGTGGTAGCATGTTATACTTAATTTATCTGATTTGCTACCTAACGACGTAATTACTTATCATGGGATTAGTTAAAGTTTTGTATGATAAGACCGGACATGTGGAATTTAGGATAATTGTTTATGGTTTGTTTTTAGTTAAGTAGTTGTAAGGTTATAATTACCACCATATTCGTATTCCTAGAGAATAGTTTTAATAAGGTTTCATCAGGTCTACTTGCAGTGGGTGGTATGTTTTATTTGGGGTGGCAGTTCTTTTGGAGTTTAGCCCTACACACCCCACTCCGAGCAGATAAGTCCCCACAGTACCTAGGACGGTGTGGAGATGTATTCAAGTGCCTCTGTGTCTATTTGCGTACATACGGATTCGCTATAGATGATCTTTGACGCATCCGGTTGCCCACTTGCAAGTCCACCCGCCTGCGAGAGCAAATAGATTCGGGTACCCAGCGGGCAAGTGGTAGTGTCGCGATCTCCATACACAGATGCACTGTATTAAACACAAATACCTTGGACTACCCAAATACGCCCTGGTGTGGTATATTAATAAACGCATAAGAGCGTATCTAAACACGCTGCCTAAAATTAAATATTATTATTATATTGGTTAATACGACTCAATGCACAACGGGAAATGAAATGTCGCTTTTATAACCTATCTGTCCTATTACGGGTAGGAATCGAATGTCATTGCGTTCACATCCAGTTCCAAAAGTTCCTATTAATATCTTTTTATACAATCGGTGTTATCCGTCTTGGCTCGTCTTATCGGAAGGGCTCAGCCTATCGCCGGGGCTATCAAGGCAGGTGTACACCACACCCAGGATCCCCTCCTCTGCATGGGTGAGTGTATAGTTGTCCATGCGGGGGAGTTAATTATAGTTTCTATTTGTAAATAAATAATGGTTTATATATTATCCGTATGGTGTAGCTTTCAAACGTTACACAATTTTGGATTTATAGCCCGTGACCTTCACCCTCCCACAAAAAAAAACCATAAGCATGGAGGACAACTATTCTTATTCCTTACCAATCTAATTATTAAGACCTTTAAATAAGGGATCACCTTCCATCTCGCGCAACCGGGCTCCTCTTTAAAACCACTATGCCCACACCCCTCTTGCAAAGATTTTTACCCAATTCAATTAAATAAATAATTTGTCCTGTCCATGGAATGAATTGAATTTTTGTCTTCCTCTCTCCATATGCATCACAGCGCGTGGTGTTACTAACTAACTATTTGTGAGTGTTTTGTACAGATGAATACGTCGAATTGAGATCCCAATTTTTTGGGGTTAATACTCAGCAACTCATAGGACAGCATGTGCTCACGCTAAATACAAATCAGCGATCGTACAATACAATTTTATAATATAAATACAATTTTATAAAAAGAAATTATATCAAACTATAGAGAGGTGGCTGAAACGCAAGGTGACAAAGACCTGAATTTAACTGATTATTCATCATAAACTTATTGTCTGTATTTGACAATATGTTACAATTAATCTGGTTCATTAGATTTATTTCATTAGTAGGAGTCGTATTCGTTAAAATAAAATTAATTTACAAGTCCCCACTAAGGGCTATAGGTCAATCAAATCTTGTCAGACGGGCATCTTTCTGTGGCAATACTGGAAAAATCTCTCTTAGAGTTATGCCAGAGCAACCCCTAGCCTCAAAGGAACAGTATTCCCCTGACAAAATCCCTTGACTCTGTGTTTCACGAATAGTCCCGATCCCACATGTCCCTATATGATTTTTTTATTAAATATAAAAAATGAGAGGTTCTCATGAAATTATTTGAAATCTGAAGGAAAATAATTATTTACTCATAACGTGCCAACCATATAATAATATAGGGTAAAATTTATTTATTATCTATTTAAAACATTATTAAATAAGATCTAACTAAGTATATTTTTATATTATAACAACGGCAAGTAAATATGGTCGTGTTCATATTGATTACAGGTCTTTTGTTACAAATATAATATGGCGATGGCTTCACTGAGTTGCCTAAGAAGGTAAACATAAAACATTGAAGGAAAGCAGATGAACTAAATACGAGCGTCGAGTGTTTAAGTACTGCTCTGGGACGCAAACCTGGAATTTTTAAAAATAGACATTAATCTACTGGATTATGAAAAGTGACTTCAAACACATAATATCTACATTAAAATATTATTCAACCCTAACCTCACTTTTTATTTCAACTAGAATCAATTTATCGACAAGCTTTAATTGAGACACTGGGATAGCAATACATATTTAATACTCCGTATTGATATTTATCTATTCCAGTATCGTGGGAAAGAAGTTTATGCTAAAGAAACTCCTATGTTTCTTCAGCGTTTATAAACTGGAGAGAGATAATAAAGTATCAACAAAACGACATATTGAGTATTATAAAATAAATAGAAGAACAAATGGAACAAACGCAATTGGTTACACTCAGTTTTAACAGCTTAAGTTGCAGATGAAGTTTAAAAATGTTCGAAGCACAGGAGATAGATTATCCAACACGTTCATATTTAATTACTAAATTATACAATTTTAAAATCATCAACGAATATTTAAACATCACAGCAATAAGATTTTTCGTTCCATCTCTGGAATTAAAAGAACAGTGTTCACAATGGGAGTAAATAATCAACACTCGAAATTACCTCAGGTATAACCTCTCATTTTCAAAATATTCCAAAGACCTTCCGTTCTCTAGAATTCATGTAATTCCCACAGAATTATAAAAGGTTTTATCAACCTTCGTTATTTTCCACAAATATTCTTAACCGGAGTTCTCGATAAAAAGACCACAGAAATCACTGTAGCAGAATAGCATCCAAGATAAATGCAGAGTGTGTTCTTGATGTGTCATATTGGGAACGGTGTGTGTTTGGATAGAGACACGAGCCTATCACATTCTGGAGTCTATAGCGTGCAGGCTAGATAAATGACTCTGGACCCGACCTCGCCCCTATACTCCGTTTACCTGCTTAGTGAAAAACGACAACAATCATATCACATCTATCGTGTTAAACGTGTTAAATGGAATCATGCAGCACAATGTTTTATTTTTTGTAATATTGCTAAATTTCGTAGGTATGGTATCTTGAGGTAGGTTATGTAGATCCTGTGTTTCTTGAGATCAAATACGTAATAGGGGGCTAAACTAAATTAGGTAGCACATTATATATTGTTATGTGTTTATTCTTAGTTTACCTCCACTTTTTAGTCTAGATAATTTTTAGGCAAGTTATAAATCTAAGACAATACAATAAATTAAAAATAAGAGAACCAACTCCATAGGTGATCGATGTGAGGTTGAGTATTGAGAGGCAGTTTACTTTAGTAAGAGCATAGTTATATTTAATCTCTGCCATTTATGATTTACACTTAAATGTATACGCATTGTATTATATACCCCAGAGTGCCATACATTGACTTTATTACACAATATCTGTTACACTCCGTCGGGCAACATTGATATCGTCATACCTTTTGAAGGCCTCAAATAAATTGATAATATTCTATATTTTCCTCACAATACTATAGTCGGATTTATCCGTACACCAGTCAAACTATCGGCCATATTCGACGTAATGGTGATATTTTGGGGCCTGAAAACTGTTATATTGATTCTAATATGATTGTTCATTAGTTTTATTACAAACATAAAATACTAATATATGAGACAGACAAAGGGATGAGTGATGTAGGGAAAACAAATAACGACTCCTAATTAATTGGATCCTATTTAAAGGTAGATTTTCATACCCACGAAAGAATTAGAGAACACTGACAGTCCAGTATTCATTTGTCGTTCTAATTTTATTTGTTAAAAATTTTCTTTACATGACCCCGCGACAGGGACCCAAATCGAGTAAAGTGGTAGCAATAATATTTGTTATGGATATAGAAAACATTAAAAAAAAATAGGTAAAAAAATTACTCCTTAAATTCAAATATTTTTAAGCTAGATTCTCATATCTTTCCCATTTATGTTTTCATAGTCATAGCTCTCAGTTTGTTTCTCTAAGCTTTATTTTCTAATTTTTAGAGAAGCACATTTGTATTGACACGTCAGGTGGCTCCGGATAAATTTTGGCGGTTGTACCCAGTATGTGCATGTATCTTTTATAAAAAATATAGTATAAATAAAGGAACGATTTATTATATATGGAGTTTAAGAGTCGTAGGTCATGCATATTATTTTTATAATGAGATATTCCTAACAAAGTAGACAAAGGAGATTATAGTTATGTTTATAGAAAAGAAAGGAGCAGAAGGAAAAATTAACTTGTAATATGCCATAAACAGTGAGCAAGAAGGTTATGTGTGGTGGTTTAAGGGTGCAGGTAAGAAAATGAGTTTGGTAATCATTCTGAAAAGTCATATATTGAGTTGGCTGTAAAAATAAGGATTTGACTTGTAATCCGGGTGGGATTTAGTATTAACCTGAGGATATGAAAAACGAAGCCAGTTGTACTAGGTATCTGTATAGACAGATCATGTCGTAGTAGCAGTTGTTGTTGAGGTGAAATGTTTAATACAATATTAAAGTTAGTTGTAATAGTAAGAACGATAGTAAGTATAAAAGAGGTAAACTCTAGAATTGGATAGTAAGTGTAATTCAAGGAGATATAAGAATCAGTGTAAGGCTTGCCACTTGGTCTAAGTAACGTGTTGGGTTAAAAGACGCACATTACCTCATTCTGCTTGTCCCTCAAACGGTAAAGAACTCCCGATAAGATTAAATGGTACTGCGTAATAATACCTACGCAAATCGTCTCACCTAAAGTTCTAACCTGTTCAATGTCATAGTTCATCAAATGTCAAAAATTTTGCATTTTATTTAAAGAATATCAAAAGTTTATAAATATAAAATCCAAATTAATAAAATTCTTTAAGTAATTAAAAAAGATTCACTCAAGGGAGCATAAAAAAATATTCTTAAATTTAAACCTAAAAATGTCTTAATTGAGAAGGAATAAAGTGAGCGGTCATGTAAAAGGATAAACGTAGTCTGTGCCGTTCACTTTCAGTTGTTATGCGTGCGAAACAGGTTGTCAGGGTATTACAATAATAGAATTATAATAATCAATAGAATTATATAGTGGTAAAAATAATATTATACTATATAGATAATGAATAGATATAATTTATATATGGCATTTTTTATTTTTAAGTTCCTACTTGTAGATTTGTACGATTACACGATTAGGGGTAACGGGCTGGCCTTTTCGCGATATTCGCACGTACACTCTTGACCTAAATCGGCGCTCCTTCAAATATTTCTTAGTGTCTTATATTATATTTATTTATAATATCTTTCCTCTTATTGGTATAGTAAGCCCTGTTAAGTGGTCTCTCTTAGTTTGTGAACCTATAGGAGTTTATAATTTAAATGAGTAATGGTTTAGTCATAAAAACTTATGATATATATGACAACATCTAGGACTTCCTATAGACTAACAAGTAGTTTTATAAAAAATACAAATATCAAGCAATTTGGGTAATTAAAAATAAAAATAAAATTAATGAGAGGTAGTGAAGCTGTTTTTGCTCCTTAAATCACAAACGTTGATTAAAAAACTGGCTTGCATATTAAGATGAAGAAATCCTAATAAAAATAGATTCGTAAGTGTTCGTTTCCTTACTTGGCTCAGCTGTTATAAGATGACAACGCCAAATTTTTTTATTACATTCGTGGTAGAGAACGACGTTTGCAATATAAGTCGAATCAAAAATTACAACATCCCTTTGTATATCATATATATGTTTTTAAAACTTATTAAAATTTTCAGCATTTAAGTGCTGAAAAAATTGCAAATGTCACCTTGAACTATACAGGCTTTTAGGTTTGGAAAAACATTGCAAATCGATAATTTCTAATTGAAGTTCCTTGGAATGAGTCCATACGATCCATATCTCAGATGATCATTGAGCTTACCAAAGCTAACGGAGCTCCTACAATAGATAAAGTGCTATTTATTTAATTAAAAAATATCTTATCAACGAATGTCCCTCGAAAACTTGAGCATAAAGACTAAATTCAACCACGACACTCTACGTCATCAGCATACGTGCAAAGTTTCTTGAGGCAAAGCAAAGGATATTTAAACAGTACGGAAACTGATTCACGTTACTTTTTCACTTTTGCTGTGGTAATTCGTTTTTATGCTAATTTTTGGGTTTGTACATTTATCTTGATATTTATTTTTTATTTTATATTGATTCCCTTGCTAGAGTTTCCCGGGAAAACGCTCGTTTTTGATCTGGTACGGCAGGAGTTGTCTTCGGAGGAGGAGCGATTGATCGTATAGCTAGACAAAGAATGTGTGCCCTCGCATGAGGAGTGTAGCTGGCGTCGATTTATACATAAGTAAACCTAAACTCCCTAAGGTCTCAACACACATTTAAGAGAGACATCTTAAAGGCTTACCAATCCCAATAAGGGAAGAAGTATATATATAAGCACCTAAGACTAGTGAAGGGCACTTCCGATTAGT